>JARQWZ010004168.1:37500-62500 GCA_033150135.1 Gobio occitaniae
ACATTTCATATTTGGGGCAAACTTTTTTTCATAAAAATCATTTATTTTTATGAAATGATACTTAAACTGCCAGTAGGTGGCGGTACATGTCTAAATGAGTGAGTCATTGATTCATTAATTTGATTCGTTCAAACGGCTGATTCATTCAGGAATAGAGTAAACGGCTCTCTTTATGAATGAGTCATTGAATCATTCATTCATTCGATTTGTTCAAACGGCTGATTCATTCAGGAATGTAGCAAACGGCTCTCTTTATGAATGAGTCATTGAATCATTCATTCATTCGATTTGTTCAAACGGCTGATTCATTCAGGAATGTAGCAAACGGCTCTCTTTATGAATGAGTCATTGAATCATTCATTCATTCGATTTGTTCAAACGGCTGATTCATTCAGGAATGTAGCAAACGGCTCTCTTTATGAATGAGTTATTGAATCATTCATTCATTAGATTCGTTTCAAACGGCTGATTCATTCAGGAATGGAGTAAACGGCCCTCTTAATGAATGAGTCATTGAATCATTCATTCGATTCGTTCAAATGGCTGATTCATTCAGGAATGGAGTAAACGGCTCTCTTTATGAAAGAGTCATTGAATCATTCATTCAATTCGTTCAAATGGCTGATTCATTCAGGAATGGAGTAAACGGCCCTCTTAATGAATGAGTCATTGAATCATTCATTCGATTTGTTCAAATGGCTGATTCATTCAGGAATGGAGTAAACGCTCCTCTTTATGAATGAGTCATTGAATCATTCAATTCGTTCAAACGGCTGATTCATTCAGGAATGTAGCAAACGGCCCTCTTTATGAATGAGTCATTGAATCATTTATTCATTCAATTCGTTCAAATGGCTGATTCATTCAGGAATGTAGCAAACGGCCCTCTTTATGAATGAGTCATTGAATCATTCATTCATTCAGTTCGTTCAAATGGCTGATTAATTCACGAATGTAGCAAACGGCCCTCTTTATGAATGAGTCATTGAATCATTTATTCATTCAATTCGTTCAAACGGCTGATTCATTCAGGAACGTAGCAAACGGCCCTCTTTATGAATGAGTCATTGAATCATTCATTCAATTCGTTCAAACGGCTGATTCATTCAGGAATGTAGCAAACGGCCCTCTTTATGAATGAGTCATTGAATCATTCATTCATTCAGTTCATTCAAACGGCTGATTCATTCACGAATGTAGCAAATGGCCCTCTTTATGAATGAGTCATTGAATCATTCATTCAATTTGTTCAAACGGCTGATTAAGGAATGTAGCAAACAGCCCTCTTTATGAATGAGTCATTGAATCATTTATTCATTCAGTTTGTTCAAACGGCTGATTCATTCAGGAATGTAGCAAACAGCCCTCTTTATGAATGAGTCATTGAATCATTCATTCATTCGATTCGTTCAAACGTCTGATTCATTCAGGAATGTAGTTAAAGGGTCTCTTTATGAATGAGTCATTGAATCATTGATTCACCCGATTGATTCACTCAAAACGAGGAATCATTCAGAAACGAAACACCACTGTGTGTTACTCAGAGACGCACAACAGTTCTGCTCTGGCTTTATGGGTATTATTTTCCCTGGCGAAATTGGGCAAAATTGACTTATTTTAAGGGGTTCAAGAGCGTAGCGCTGAAACTATTGTAATTGGTTCATTCTCCACTAAAAGTCATCGGGCAGACCAAACCATAAGTTGCAGAGACTTTAAACTTTGAGGGCTGGTAGTACTCACACTAGGGCTGTAACGATTTGACCAAAAATAAAAACCTTGATTAATTGAACATTTGACCTCGATTACGATTAATGAACGATTATTTTGCTCTCTTTTTTTTTGCCCTCATAAGGTTTAAGTTCACTGATAAGGTTTGTACTGTAAATATTTTCTACTATTAAAGGTGGATTTTTTTTTTCTAAATGAAAAAGTGCATTTCTTTGTGATTTTAAAACACTTGAAGGAAACGGTTGACTTTCAGCAGTTATTGTCTATGGAGCAGATTTCTGCTTGTTGTACATCAGATACATCAGCACATAGGCGCACATTACATTTATCTGAATGCATCAATGAGAGAGTGATAGTGTGTGTGAATTACTCATAACGTCTCTATTCATTATGAAGCTGTGGTTTGTACTGCAAAGGTATTAAAATGTATGACTATAACGGTTGAGTTTCTAAGCTACTTTCGTGACTTTACTTTAGTCACAGGACAGCGTTGAGACTGCGTTTCTGCGCGCGATCTTCACGTGATGTGCGAGCTTCTGTCTGGGTGTTCGTTTGTTACAATAAATCAGGCATTAGTTCAACATAATACACATCTGATGGTCGAAACTCGCTTTACTGTTCAAACTGGCAGGGCTTAAACCACATACAAATGACAAGCTTTGTGAGGACGCAGGTGAAAGATCTGCCTTCAGGGCGCGCACTGTCAGAGACGCGACACGGTTCTGTGTCACTGAAAAAAGCTGAGCACTGAACGGAGAAGTTTTCCGTATTGTTGTTTTTGAATAGTGCACAATCGCTTTAAATGTTGAAACTGGCAAGCCTTTAAACGCATTTACTTGACAAACTTTATGAGCACGAAAGTGAAAGCAACTTTGGGGCTTGCGCGCGCCGTCTGTGTGTGTGTGTGTGTCAGCACGTAGGCTATAAGAACGGCAATTAACTTACTGTATAAACTGTGTAAAACATGCATTTACTATAGTGATTCTGGGCATCTATAAACACAGATAACTGCTCCTGCATCTGTGTGTGCCTTCAAACTGCACTTGATGTGACTGACGGGGCGGAGTCACGTGAAAACCCAAATAACCCACATGGGAAAAATACGTTGGTTAGAGGTTCTGAATGTCGGTTTCGGTTATTTTTCGATTAATCGTACCGCCCTAACTCACACCATCTACAACATCACCAAAGCTTGCCCCGATCGGCCTGACGGGGGCGCTAAAGCAGTCAAAAGTGCAAAATGGCTCATAACTCAAAGTATTATCGGGTATTTTGGATTTTTTTTAAAAACCTACTACTTTTGCGAATTAGACCTAGGTTTGTGGCCTGATCGGAACCAAACCAGTGCAGAAATATCCTCTTTTGAGTGAATATCAATATTTAATGAAAGAAATTCGGTTCACGGTTGCTAATGGGAGCTAAAATGTTCGATGTGGGCGGGGCCACTTTTACCAAAATGGCTATAACTTGTGAACGGAACGAGATATTTTCACCAAACTTGGTACACATGTGTATGAGCTCATTCTGTGGTCATATGAAAATAATCATGACAATTGGCCACTTGGTGGCGCTATAACAGAAAAAAAACATGAAAATGGCTATAACCACCCAACCGTTAGCCCGATTTTCTTGAACATTGGCTTTGTCCGAGGTGCCATGATAGTCTATGAGGACATTGGCTTATCTCAAAAAACATGGCCACCAATTAAGTTTGAGCACCTGTTAGACAAGGTAACCGGAGGACGATCGGAATTAAACTCGGTGGGCATGTTCAACGCTGTGAGAATTTTGAAAGAAATCGAATATACTGAATACACTTTGCCTCATGAACCCCTGCTGTCAATCAAATCACATTTTTTATGTAAAAGCTTTTGCGAACTAGTCCTAGGTCTTAATAAAACCAATGCAGTACAATTTTCTGGACTCTCTAGGTCAATAATTATCAAAAAATAGTTGGACTTTACCCCTTTGGGTAGCTATATCAGGGTCATTTAGAAAATGGGCGTGGCAAAATATACTCAAAAGCCTATAAATCCTAAACGAAAACTCGAAACTTCACGACGAGCACATGTTGAGTAAGACTCTAAAGAAGCTTGCAAACGTTTAGGGAGATCAGATCACAGCTGACGCTGTTAAAAAGCTTTAAAAAACATATATTTCCTGTGGTAAATTACCCGTATTGGCTGTAAATAGTCTTCTCCATCTATGATCTAAGTGGTCACATGCTTGCTAAATAAAACTTAGGCCGTAAAGCGCTTGAACCCCGATAATTGCTGCTCGCAGATATTTGTACATGTTTTTAGAATGTATTTATATTGAGCTACAAGTTTTAGCTGTTTGACCAAAATACAGGAACTTGTCAAAGGCCATGACAACTGAAACATTGTGTAAGCTCAAGCTTCTCTTTAAAGCGGAGCATGTGTTCAGTTGTGATGAAGAAGTGTTTGTTTATGGAGGCAGGATTCAGCCAGAGGTGTCTTTTGCACACTGTTGAAGGCAGTTTTTGCATGTGATCAGCATGTTTGGTGGCATTGCTCGTCATCAAAGGAGCAGCAGTGAATGACCCATGTGCGTCAGAGATGCTGGCATGAAAACCCTGGACTCTGTGTGTCCCTGTGGTAGATAAATCTCACACCCTACACAATTACAACTTTGGCATCATAACTACAAACACATCTGTCATTGCCCATCAGTCCTGCGGTGTAGAGCGGCTTCCTGTTCAAACAAGAGCCGTCTGTCCGTTTGAGACGCTTCCACATTAGTAAAAGTGCTGCGATAGATGTATCGTTCACGTGTAAATACTGAAACTTAATCCGTTTGTTTTGGGTGTTTCTTTAAGTGTGCAAAAGGTCCAGATGTCACGCTGATGAACATGTGTCGTGTTATACGGTGTGCTGCGTGGTGGACATACTGTCCCAGGACTCTCTTGGCATAGAGACAGACAGACAGACAGATAGACAGGCATCCGGCCAGAGCTGGTCTGGGTTTCTTTTGAGTGGATGTGGTTGGGGAATGGTCATGTATCTCTGATGTGCTTTTGAGATCGCACAAACCAGATACTAGAATCTGTACTAGTCGTTCAAAAATTATATCATCACCTTGATGATATATATACACTACTGTTCAAAAGTTTGGAGAAAGATTAAGTTAAAATTAGAAAGAAGTATCTTCTGCTCACCAAGGCTGCATTTATTTGATCCAAAATCCATCAAAAACTATTACAATTTTAAAAATGCAAGCAGCAATTAAGGGGCCAAGCACAAAGAACACGACAAGTGAATCAATGAGCTATTAAAGACATATTAAGATAATTTTAGGCAAAATGTCTGAAAAATCACAAATACAGTCACTAGTCATATGATTTCATGGTTTATCATATTTGACCAATAGGTGGCGCTGTGACCAAATCGATGTGGTGTGGTCAGTGTGAGGTGACACAGCCAAGTTTGGTGTCAATATGCCAAAGCATTGCAGAGATACAGTCATTTTGGCATCATGCCTCAAATTTCTTGATGCGCTATAAATGAAAACGGCTTCATCTATTGACACGAAATCCATAACTTTTTGCCAGTATGGTCTGAAGATGATACAATTCGATTTTGGTGAAAATTTGAGCAACGCCCTAAGAGGAGTTTGAAAAAGTAGGTTTTTGAAGAAAATCAAAATGGCGGACAAGAAGTTCGGCCGACTACAGCAAAATTGTTATCTATGTTCTCGGCATGACCAAGGGATCGATCAAGACCAGTTTCAGTGCAATAGGCTAAGTTATTCAACAACTATTAGCACTTTTGGACATTTCATTATAACTTTTGATCACAAGGTGGCGCTGTCTCAATTTTTTAGTACTTTAAGGGCATGGTGCCGATGATACTTACCGAGTTTTATAACAATACGCCAATACGTTCGTAAAATATAGCGTTTTACGACAAAATTCAAAATGGCCGACGCCCAAAATGGCGTCATGAAATAATATGGAAAAATTGAATATTGTTTGACTCAATATGCTGCACCGAATGTAAAAAGACCAATTTTGTGACTTTTGGCTAAATTTTTCAGAAGTTATAAGCAAAAAAAGGCACATTTTAATATATCCTGACCACTAGGTGGCGCTGTGCTGAAACTGTGCAAGTACCCTCAGGTCATTGTTGTGATAACACACACTAGAAAACACTAAAGCGTTACGGAGATATAGCCTCACGTTCATTTTGCCGTGCTCTTCGTCAAATTCTTCAGAGCATTATTTGAGAACGGTTTGGCGTATCAACTTGAACTCAAGTACCCTCAGGTCATTGTTGTGATAACACACACTAGAAAACACTAAAGCGGACATTTCCTTATAACTTTTGATCACAAGGTTGCACTGTTTCAACTTTTTTAATACCTTTAGGGCATGGTGGCGATGATACTTACAGAATCTAGTAACAATACGCCAATGCGTTCATAAAATATAGCATTTTACAGCAAAATTCAAAATGGCTGACGCCCTTTATCAAATTCTTTCTAGCATTATTTGAGAACGGTTTGAGGAATCAACTTAAACTCAATAACTTTTTGTCTGCATGGTCTGAAGATGATCTGGTTCAATTTTCATGAAAATCTGAGCAACGCCCTAAGAGGAGTTTGAAAAAGTAGGTTTTTCAGAAAATTCAAAATGGCGAAATTTTGTTTCTAGGTCTTACGGTTTAAAAGCGCTAATGTTAGCATAAATGTAAGACAGTTGGTGGTGCTAGAGGGATTGAGTTAGAAACTCCAAATTTGCTATGGGGAGAGTTCAGACTATTCTCTATCTTTTTGCCAAATTTCATAACTTTCCCGTAAGCGGTTCAATGGGCAGCCATAGACTCAAGAGTGGGAGAAGAAGAAGAACGCAAACGATTACAATAGACGCCGACACACCTTCGATGCTTGGCCCCTAATAATAGGAGATATGAAAAATTGCTATGTTTGCTTACAACTTCTGAACAGTTTGGCCAAAAATCACAAGACTGGTCTCTTTAGATTCGGTGCGTCATACCGAGTTGAACAATACCCAATTTTTCCCATGTTGGCCATTTTGGCCGTTTTGAATTTGAATTGTAGTAAAATGCTGTATTTCATGAATGCATTGGCATAACGTCACAAAACTCTCTATCTTCAACAAAATACCCTGAAGGTGCTCAAAAAGTTTTGTGGTCAGAAATTTTAATGAAAAAAAAAATTATGCAAATAGCTTTTGATTAGTTTAGCCTATTGTCTTGAAAGATTTCTTGATATTGATACCAATTGTTTCGTAGTCGGCAGAACTTCCTGTCCACCATTTTGACACACTTTTTTCCTAGACCATTGGTCTAATTTCCCCCAAATTTGACTCTGATTATCTTTAGACTATGCCGGCAAAAAGTTATGGATTTCATATTGATAGACAAAACCGTTTTCATTTACCACATCTACGAATTTAATGGTGTGATGCCAAACTGCATCTGAGGCGATATCTCTGCCTGGCTTTGGCATATTGGCACCAAATTTGGTGCGTGTCATTGCCACCCAACACTGACCACACCACATAAATTTGGTGTCAGCGCCACCTATTGGTCAAAAGTAATAGGCATTTATATCACATCAAAAGCGATTGTATTGGTGATTTATTTGAAATGGAATCTTTTGTAGCATTATAATTGTAATGCGTCCCTACTGAACAAAACGATTAATTTCTTGTTTTTGTAAATTGCACCGAGCCCAAACCTTTGAACGCTAGTGTATATTTACATTTAGTCATTTAGCAAATGCTTATATCACTGGAGATACACAAGCGATTCATCAAACAGCACACGAAGAGCTTCCTGAAGAAGTGTGTGTTTTTGATTGCCAAAACCCCTTAGCCTGCAGAACCAGTTTGAGCGAGATGCCGTCCCATCTTGCCACGATGAAAAATGGCAACAGCCGTAATAACATATTGGGCATCTGGTGTGAATGAGAGTCTTAAGTACACAGGGCTCAAGGACAGATGTTCCCGCGGCTGTGGGCTTTGCTCTTCCTCCTCCCCAGTTGTTGTGAATCAGGTGGACTCATTTGTAATGCTTTAGGTTTATTGAAGTGCTGAAGCTCCACATCCTCAGAGACGGGCTGCTGTTGTGCTGCTCTAGTTTCAGGATCCTGCACCTACAGGACGTCTTCTGTGCTTTGCTGGTTTATTTTTTGTTACTAGGCTGTTCTAGATTGTCTATTTGACCAGGGATTCGCAAACTTTTCTTGTCAGCTGAACCCTTGTGAGCTAAAATATGTACTCGCATGTTCACGGTTCTTTTTAGTAAGTGATTTATTTGGATTAATTGGAATTTATTTATTTCAATTTGACATTTTTATGATTTTAATCATTTAGTGAGTGTTGTATTTTGGCCATTTTATTTTAAAAAAAAAAGATAATTTAGTACACATAATTTTAAACTCAATTTTATAATTCAGTTTATGGTTTATACTTTATGTTTACATTTTTTGGAAATTATTTATTTATTAGTTTACATTATGATATTAATAATATGAGTAACTTGTATTTTGACTATTTTATTTAAGAAATATTAATTATAATTTTACATTTATATGATTTAATAAACTTTAGAAAGTGTTTTATCTTGATTTGCTTTGTTTTGGAAATGATTTATTAATTTAGAGTTTACATTATGATATTTGAGTAACAGTTGTGTTTTTACTTTTTTATGGTATATACATTTTTTGTACGTGTTTTATTTTATGTTTACATTTTTTGGAAATTCTTTATTTAGTTTACATTATGATATTAATAATTTGAGTAACTTGTATTTTGACTATTTTATTTAAAATATTTATTATAATTTTATTTGTATATGATTTAATTAACTTTAGTAAGTGTTTTATTTTGATAGATTTTATTTGGAAATTATTGATTCATTTATTTAATCTTACATTCTTATGATTTTAATAATTTTTGGTGAGTTTTGTATTTTGACTATTTTATTTAAGAAATATTTATTATAATTACTTTTTAATGTTTATTATTTAATAAATTTTGTGTATTTTTATTTGAGATTTTTTTGGAAGTTATTTATTTATTGATTTAAGGTTTACATTAATTTTAGTAACTATTGTATTTTGACTTTTTATTTTTAAATATTTATTATAATTTAATACTCATAATTTTAAATAAAATTTTATAAATCATTTTGAATGTTTATGGTTCATACATTTTTTTGTAGGTTTTTTTATTAAATTTTATGTTTACAATTTTGGGAAATTATGTATTTATTTAGTTTACATTATGATATTAATAATTTGAGTAACTTGTATTTTGACTATATTTTATTTAAAATATTTATCATTTTTATTTATAATTTAGCTTTAGTTAGTGTTTTATTTGATGAGCTTTTTTGGAAATTATTTATTTATTTAATCTTACATTCTTATGATTTTAATAATTTTTGAATTATTTATTTCAAGTTTACATTATGATATTAATAATTTTAGAAACTTTTTTATTTTAAATATTTATTATAATTTTACATTACAAGTGTTATTATATTGTTTAGTTTTTTTGAAAAATAAATGTTACAGTCTTTATATGTTACATTTTTAGCGCTGTATTTTGACTGTTACTATTGAAATGTTTACATTTTTATTATTTAAACAATTTTAGCAAGCGTTTTAAATTTGATTGCTTTTATTTGTTTATTTCATCTTTATTAAGTGTCACCCTTTTATTTATTATAATTGGACATTTATGTCATCTTTAGTAGGTGTTTTAACTGGATTGCTTTTAGTTGAAACCATTTCAGTCGAGAGAGTTTGAGCGTCGTCAGAATAAGATGTGATGTTGTGGAGCAGGATTGTGGCTGTAAATGATGAATGCATGTATTAGTTGGCCTGTAATGGGCCGATCCTCTGGCCTGTCTCAGCTGAAATGAGCCAAGAAGCCTGTGAGAGTCAGCCAGGCAGACGTTTGTGTGACACATCCACACTTTAGTGACAGAGGAAATGGGCCAATTAAGGACAGCTTGCTCAGACCCGGCATGGGGTTAATATTCAACTCCCGTAATTAAAAATAAATTACACTTTTCCTGGATAACTATTCAAACTGTCTCAGTGTTTGTGACGTGCCGCAGACTCCACGGCTGCCTGTCTCACTCCACTTTTTTTCCCCTTTGCAATTCCGCAACATCTGGTGCAGTGATTTCTGCACGTTCCTCAGCACAAATTGATTCTGGATGCAGAATAGGGCGTCAGTGTGTGTGTGCGCGCTTTAGGAAACTGAGGTGTTTGCTGTCATGCTGGTGTTTTAAGTTCAAACTCGCATTTAGACACCACTATAAATGATCTTAAAGGGATAGTTCACACAAAAATGAAAATTAGCTCAAGTCATCCGAGGCGTGTATGACATTCTTCTCAACAAGAGTTATATTAGAAAAGTCCAGGCTAATCCAAGCGTTATTATAGCAGTAATAGTTGCTCTGTTTTTGAAGTCCATAAAAGTGCATCTATCCATCATATAACTGCTCCACACAGCTCTGGGGTGTTAATAAAGGCCTTCTGAAGCGAATTGATGCGTTTGTGTAAGAAAAATATCCATATTTAAAACTTTATCAAGTAAACTTTGGACCGCCTTCCCTGTTCAATTTATGGAGAAAGTGTTGAAAGTTCCCCTGCAGATCGAAAGACTAACACGACCAGGTCATGACGTCACGAACACATCTTGAGTTTCACTTTCAACATTCAACACTTTTCCACGGAAGGGGATCGGCTGAAAGTTTACTTGATAAAGTTTTAAATATGAATATTTTTCTTACACAAACGCGTCGATTCGCTTTAGAAGAGCCGCGTGGAGCAGTTATATGATGGACAGATGCACTTTTTATGGACTTCAAAAACAGAGCAACTATTACTGCTATTATAAAGCTTGGATTAGCCTGGACTTTTGTAATATAACTCTGATTTTATTCGTCTGAAAGAAGAATGTCATACACACCTCGGATGACTTGAGGGTGAGTAAATCATGGGCAAATTTTAATTTTTGTGTGAACTGTCCCTTTAACCCAGTGAAATGTGTGTGTATAGGCCATACATGCATTGATGTGTGTTTCTGATTGTGCTTCATGGTCTGTTTTCCGCAGGAGAGTATATAAAGACGTGGAGGCCGCGGTACTTCCTGCTGAAGAGAGACGGCACCTTCACCGGCTATAAAGAGCGGCCGCAGGACCCAGATCAGCTGGAGACGCCGCTCAACAACTTCTCTGTGGCACGTGAGTGTGTGTGTGTGTGTGTGTGTGAACGGCCGGCTATAGTTTAAACTAGTGCTGGGAATCGATTACATTTTTTTTTACTAATTAATCAAATTTTTTTCTGTAATTAATCGTGATTAATTGCAAGTTTTTAATATTTCGATATTGTGATAATTTCAGTTACTCTCCAAATTAATGTATAAACAATTTAAAGACAGTATATTTTAAATATGTGTTGTAATGGCATGTTTTTATGAATGAAGGCCAGTATCACTGATGTCTCTATGAAACATTAATGACGTTACATTACAGTATAACTGAAAGCTCCCAATTTCAACATTTATTAGGCTTTAAAAAAACAACTTTTAATTTAAGTGAACTTAAAACAATCTTTACATAAACCCAAAATAATAAATGTTATTTTTACTTGTGCCTTCCCTGTTAGACATATACAGAAATGTAAAAGTTATCAACACCTTTCTTAACTGCTTAAATAATAAATGAAATATAGATGAATCATCATTAAAGCTACACTTCTCTCTGTTCCCGTTGTTCTGTGATGAACATTAATGACATCATCATCAGTGCTCCTGTCACTTTAAGAACAGCCGCTGACGAACATGAGGCGGATCTGACGCATCTCATTTCCTCACAACTCTTTAAGTTCATTTAAGACGTTATTTAACTCATTTAAGACCCTAATATGAGAATACTCAAAATTCTCTGTGTTGTTGTTGTTGTTGTTTGTTCAAGAGCAAAAGAGAACTCGATGTGAGCAGGAGACTGACGAGATTCTGTCTGTGCGTCGAGTGTGTGTGTGTGTGTGTGTGTGTGTGTGTGTGTGTGTGTGTGTGTCAGAATGTCCCTTGATTAGCTGACTTGAGACGCAGCCACACAGACAGGACACTGACACACACACACACACACACACACACACACACACACACACATGTTTGTTTTTGTGAAATGTGAGGACATTCCATAGGCGTAATGGTTTTTATACCGTACAAACCGTATTTTCTATCCCCCTACACTGCCCCTAAACCTACCCATCACACACACACACACACACACACACACACACACACACACACTGCCCCTAAACCTACCCATCACACACACACACACACACACACACTGCCCCTAAACCTACCCATCACACACACACACACACACACACACACACACACACACACACACACACACACACACACACACACACACACACACACACACACACACACACACACACACACACTGCCCCTAAACCTACCCATCACACACACACACACACACACACACACACACACACTGCCCCTAAACCTACCCATCACACACACACACACACACACACACACACACTGCCCCTAAACCAACCCATCACACACACACACACACACACACACACTGCCCCTAAACCTAGCCCTCACAGGAGACTGTGCAGTTCACTTTCTGTGAAAAAAAACCTCATCCTGTGATTTATAAGCATTTTGAAAAGTGAGGACATGGGGAACGTCTCATATTTCACCCTCTTTTTGTAATACCCATGTCATTATACACATTTGTGTCCTGATATTTCACAAAAACATGCCCACACAGACAGGACACTGACACACATGCACACACACACACACACACAGACAGGACATTGACACAGCGCGTTCTCTTGTGTCTTGTCGTGCTTATTTACATGAATAGGAGCGAGATCATGTGACGCTCGGCAAAAATGGATGTAAGAACGGACACTGCGTTATTTGCGTTAAATATTTTTAATGCGTTAAGCTGAAAAAATTTATCGTTAATTTGCCCAGCCCTGTGTGAACAGCAATAAAAATGGGTAATATGACAACTAAACTAACTATCATATGCAGAGTGAAGTATTCTACCATTGTCACAGTGCACTCAGTGAAGTATTTTGTTTATTTGGCTTTTTTTTGTGTGTAAATAAAGTCTTAATTTTTGACAGACCGGACAAAGATGCTTAAAAATCGAATGGAATATCATTTCAGGTTAATTCGCAACATTTTACACCGATTCGGCATAACATTATGACCTAATAATCCCGCTTTTGCTGACCCGTCGAAGGTGTGCTGTGGTGTCCGGCACATCCCACAGATGCTCGATTGGATTGAGATCTGGGGAATTCGCACACGCACCCGGCCATCCACGTGATGTAGAAGAACACGTGAACGCCACTGTTGGTGCTTTGGGCGGGGTCAGGGGTCAGCATGGGCACTGGTCAGCGGCTGTTCCGCCCCATACACAACAAACTGAGATTCTCTGTGTATTCTGAGCCCTTTCTATCAGAACCAGCATTAACTTCTTGAGCAGTTCGAGCTCCAGTAGCTCGTCTGTTTGATCGACCACACGGGCATCAATGAGCCTCGGCCGCCCATGACCCTGTGGCCGGTTCTCCACTGGTCCTTCATGACCCTGTGGCCGGTTCTCCACTGGTCCTTCATGACCCTGTGGCCGGTTCTCTACTGGTCCTCCGTGACCCTGTGGCCGGTTCTCCACTGGTCCTTCATGACCCTGTGGCCGGTTCTCTACTGGTCCTCCGTGACCCTGTGGCCGGTTCTCCACTGGTCCTCCATGACCCTGTGGCCGGTTCTCCACTGGTCCTTCATGACCCTGTGGCCGGTTCTCCACTGGTCCTTCATGACCCTGTGGCCGGTTCTCCACTGGTCCTCCATGATCCTGTGGCCGGTTCTCCACTGGTCCTTCATGACCCTGTGGCCGGTTCTCCACTGTTCCTCCATGACCCTGTGGCCGGTTCTCCACTGGTCCTTCATGACCCTGTGGCCGGTTCTCCACTGGTCCTTCATGACCCTGTGGCCGGTTCTCCACTGGTCCTTCATGACCCTGTGGCCGGTTCTCCACTGGTCCTTCATGACCCTGTGGCCGGTTCTCCACTGGTCCTTCATGACCCTGTGGCCGGTTCTCCACTGGTCCTTCATGACCCTGTGGCCGGTTCTCCACTGGTCCTTCATGACCCTGTGGCCGGTTCTCCACTGGTCCTCCATGACCCTGTGGCCGGTTCTCCACTGGTCCTTCATGACCCTGTGGCCGGTTCTCCACTGGTCCTCCATGACCCTGTGGCCGGTTCTCCACTGGTCCTCCATGACCCTGTGGCCGGTTCTCCACTGGTCCTCCATGACCCTGTGGCCGGTTCTCCATTGGTCCTCCATGACCCTGTGGCCGGTTCTCCACTGGTCCTCCATGACCCTGTGGCTGGTTCTCCACTGGTCCTCCATGACACATCAACTCTGACAACAAAATGTTCACTTGCTGCCTAATATATCCCACACACTAACAGGAGATCATCAGTTTTATTCACTCATTATGTTATGCCTGATCGGTGTAAGTCATTTTTTGCAAGTATTTATTTTGTAACAATCAATTGACATATTTAGGATTTTTAACAAAATTTTCTGTAGAAACAAAAAGATTAATATTTTGAGAGTCAAACCAGAGATGCTTAAAATGGTATTTTATATAATTTCCGGTTCATTTGCAACATTATAAGTTGTTTTTTGATCCTTCCAAGTATTTATTTTTGTAAAAATCGACTGACACATTTAGAATTTTTTAACAAAAATGTGAAAACACTTTGATTGACAAACTTAGATGTTTAAAATGATATTAAATATAATTTCAGTTTAAAATGCAACATTATAAGTACTTTTTTGCACAAAATAAGTGTGAATTTTTGTAAAATAAATGGACAAATGTAACTTTTTCTTTAACAAAATTATGTGTAAACAAAGTCTTTAGTTTTGACAGACAAACCGGAGATGTTTAAAATGATATTTAATATAATTTCAGGTTAATTTGCAACATCATAAGTACATTTTTGCACCTTCTAAGTGTGTATTTTAGTCAAATCAACTGACAAATGTAGTATTTTTAACAAAATTTTTACATTTAATATGATTTCAGGTTAATTTGCAAGGTTAAAAGTAATTTTTTGCACATTATAAGTGCGTCTTTTTGTAAAATACATGGACAAATTTAGCATTTTTTAACAAAATTATGTGTAAACAAAGGGTTAAGTTTTGACAACTGAACCAGAGATGTTTAAAATGCTATTTAATATGATTTCAGGTTAATTTGCAACATCATAAGTACATTTTTGCACCTTCTAAGTATGTATTTTTATCAAATCGACTGACAAATGTAGTATTTTTAACAATTTTTTTTGTAAAATAGTCTTAATTTTTGACAGACAGTCCAGAGATGTTTAAAATTGTATTTAACATAATTTCAGGTTAATTTGCAACATCATAAGTACATTTTTGCACCTTTTTTAGTGTGTATTTTTGTAAAATTGACTGACAAATGTAGCATTTTTAACACAATTTTATGTAAACAAAGTCTTAAGTTTTGACAGTCAAACCAGAGATGTTTAAAATGGTATTTAATATAATTTCAGGTTAATTTGCAACATTATAGGTCATTTTTTGCACATTATAAGTGTGTATTTTTGTAAAATACATGGACAAATGTAGCATTTTTAACAAAAGTTTATGTAAACAAAGTCTTTAGTTTTGACAGTCAAACCAGAGATGTTTAAAATGGTATTTAATATGATTTCAGGTTAATTTGCAACAAGATAAGTACATTTTTTCACCTTCTAAGTGTGTATTTTTATCAAATTGACTGACAAATGTAGTATTTTTAACACATTTGATGTGAAATAGTCTTAATTTTTGACAGACAGTCCAGAGATGTTTAAAATTGTATTTAACATAATTTCCCGGTTAATTTGCAACATCATAAGTAAATTTTTGCACATTATAAGTGTGTATTTTTGTAAAATTGACTGACAAATGTAGCATTTTTAACAAAAGTTTATGTAAACAAAGTCTTTAGTTTTGACAGTCAAACCAGAGATGTTTAAAATGGTATTTAATATGATTTCAGGTTAATTTGCAACATCATAAGTACATTTTTGCACCTTCTAAGTGTGTATTTTTGTAAAATCAACTGACAAATGTAGCTCTTTTAACAATATTTTACATTTAATATAATTTCAGGTTAATTTGCAAGGTTAAAAGTAACTTTTTGCACATAAGTGTGTATTTTTGTAAAAGACATGGACAAATGTAGCATTTTTTAACAAAATTATGTGTAAACAAAGTCTTAAGTTTTGACAACTGAACCAGAGATGTTTAAAATGGTATTTAATATGATTTCAGGTTAATTTGCAACATCATAAGTACATTTTTGCACCTTCTAAGTGTGTATTTTTGTAAAATCGACTGACAAATGTAGTATTTTTAACAAAATTTTACATTTAATATGATTTTAGGTTAATTTGCAAGGTTAAAAGTAATTTTTTGCACATAAGTGTGTATTTTTGTAAAATACATGGACAAATGTAGCTCTTTTAACAATATTTTACATTTAATATAATGTCAGGTTAATTTGCAAGGTTATAAGTCATTTTTTGCTGTAGTAAAATCGATTGACGCGTCGTGTTTGATAAACGGCACGAGAAAGGATTCCACCATGGATTATTTGTCTTATGTGGTGTGAGTTTTCAGGAGATGATGGTGTGTGTGTGGCTGAATGTGACACTTCTCACACATGACTGGACTGGTTTTACTGTGTGTACATGAGGTCAGGCGAGCCTCCATCAACACAAACCCAGTTTCCCGGAGGCTCGTGCAGAACATATGAAGCAGATCTGGAGTCGCACCTCAGCAGAATCTCCCCGAGAAATCTGTTGAAATGATTGAACTGACTAATTAGACAGCCATAATGTTTGTTCAAGAGAACGCTTCCTCCCTGACACTTGTGAAATATGGTGGTTATTAAGTGTGTGATCGTCATTATTTATCTCGCCGCTGATGGAGGCTGTGGTTGAAGCCCGGTTGGATCTCAGTGGTGGTCTCACCCCACTCCTCCATCTCATCTCGTGACACACGCTCTCTCCTCGACATATGTTTGTGGGAAAGCGCTGCTGGAGACTCGAGCGGATTGTGCTTTGTGGCGCTGAAAGCAGAAGTTTTACTCTTTGAGTGAGCATTTTCGAGGGGGAGAGAAGAACACAGACACAGCTTATTTCGTGAAAAAAAGACGTGAGTTTGAGTTTTTAACAACTGATGACATTCCCGTTTTCCTGTTTTACACGCACTTTGGATTGCAGAAGCATCCGTGTGTGAGAGGAAAACACACACGGGTTACACGGACGACAACTTTTTACACGTGAAACTTCATTTCTGACGTTGCAAATGTTGAGAGTAGGGCTGTCAAAAGATTAATCGCGATTAATCGCATCCAAAATGAAAGTTTGTGTTTACATAATATATGTGTGTGTACTCTGTTAATTATTATTTATATATAAATACACACACATTCATGTATATATTTAGGAAAAAAAATATTATTTTTATATATAAAACATTTATATTTATTAGGGCTGTCAAAAGATTAATCGCGATTAATCGCATCCAAAATGAAAGTTTGTGTTTACATAATATATGTGTGTGTACTCTGTTAATTATTATTTATATATAAATACACACACATTCATGTATATATTTAGGAAAAAAATATTATTTTTATATATAAAACATTTATATTTATTAGGGCTGTCAAAAGATTAATCACGATTAATCGCATCCAAATTAAAAGTTTGTGTTTACATAATATATGTGTGTGTGTACTCTGTTAATTATTATTTATATAAAAATACACACTAAAGCATGTATATATTTAGGAAAAAAATATAATTTTTATATATAAAACATTTATTAGGGCTGTCAAAAGATTAATCGCGATTAATCGCATCCAAATTAAAAGTTTGTGTTTTCATAATATATGTGTGTACTCTGTTAATTATTATTTATATATAAATACACACACATTCATGTATATATTTAAGAAATATTTGCATGTAAATACTGTATATACATTTATATACTCTATAATATATATAAATATAAATGTTTTATATATAAAAAAAATATTTTTTTCTTAAATATATACATGCTTGTGTGTGTATTTATATATAAAAAATAATTAACAGAGTACACGCATATATATTATGTAAACAAAAACTTTTATTTTGGATGCGATTAATCACGATTAATCTTTTGACAGCCCTAATTGTTATGCAAAGTGACAGAAATGTGCTGTTTTTCACAGTTTAAGATGGACGCCTTTGGCCGCTGCCTCACGTCTCGCTGTGTTTCCTGTGTTTTTAACATGCCGTGTCAAGTTAAATATAGCTTTACAAATGCTTCTAGAAAACCTTACATTTCTCCTGTAATGTCACTGCAAAAAAATGCTTTAAAAAATTCAAAAAATATTCAAAAGTAAGGGAGTTTTTGCTTAAAATAAGCAAAATAATCTGCCAATGGGGTAAGCATAATAATCTTAATTCAAACAGAAAACAAGATTATTTTTCTTACCCCATTGGCAGATTATTTTGCTTATTTTAAGCAAAAACTCCCTTAATTTTGAGTTATTTCCCCCCAAAACAAGACAAAAACTTTTGTTTGTCTAGTAAATGCTTCTTAATGTAAGATTTTTTAGATATTTGGACTGAAAACAAGACAAAAATACTAAGTAGGAAAAGCATTTTTTGCAGTCTCTCTGATGTAGGGTTATTAGGTTTAACTAAAACCAGTAAAAAAAATGCATTACTTGAAACAAAAACATTAACTGAAATAAAATATAAGATTAAAGAGCTTATTTTATTTCAGCAAATTCCCAAGAACATTTCTCATTTTTCTTTCGTTCATATATAAAATAGTTCATAAAAATGACAAAAACACAGAACAAAATTGCTCAAATATTTCAAAAACCGAATGTAAAAATATTATTTAATAAATATAAATTTGACGTTTGATTGAATCTTGCTCACTTTTCATTTAATAATATTACACATAATATTAATGAAAATGGGCAATAATTATAA
The DNA here is from genome assembly GCA_033150135.1 of Gobio occitaniae. Taxonomy (NCBI): domain Eukaryota; kingdom Metazoa; phylum Chordata; class Actinopteri; order Cypriniformes; family Gobionidae; genus Gobio; species Gobio occitaniae. Next base: position 56,380 of record JARQWZ010004168.1, read on the forward strand.
AATGCTAAATTAATACAATCTTAAAATTAATACAAATTATATAGATGTATAAAAACAACCCGTAAAAATGACAAAAACTCAACAAAATTACTCAAATGTTTAAAAATGTAAAAAAGTAAGAAAAACTATAAATTTGATGTTTGTTTGAATCTTTTCAGATATAAAACGTTTTATATAATAGTATTACACACAATATTAGTGTTGATTATTATGCAAAGTGACAGAAAATGAGGCTCAAAATGCAAAATTTAAGGAGGTCAAACATTATTTAACAAAGTACTCAAATAACTAAAATAAATAGCAAGGTTTATAGGATTTATCATAGTATTATAGTGTTTAAAATATAAATATAAACTAAATAGTAATATCTGTAACTAAATAACTTGCAAGGGAGGATCAAAGTAAATAAACTAAAACTATTTAATAAAAAATAATAAAAATGACATAAACACAGAACAAAATGACTAAAATGTTTTGAAAGCAGAATGTAGAAATATAATTTAATAAACTCCAAAAGTAAGAAAAACTATAAATTTGATGTTTGTTTGAATCTTTTCAGATATTAAACTTTTCATTTAATATTAGTGTTAGCACACAATATTAGTGTTGATTATTATGCAGAAAATAATAATGTAAAATTCTAAATGTATTTAATAGTACTAAAATAACTAAATAAATTATATAGCAAGATTTATAGATCTAAACTAGCAAGAGAGGATCAAAGTAAATAAACTAAAACTAATAAATAATAAAAATGATATAGATATATTAATCATTTAATGTTATATTAATATTAGTGTTGATTATTATGCAAAGTGACAGAAAATTTGAGTATTTGCTGATTCTCAGAGTTTTAGATGGACGTCTCATAAAATATAATATAAAAAAGCTTGAACTTATTTTATTACAGCTCATTTCTCTTTAGTTTAACAAAGGTCTGAAATAACTAAAACTAAACAGCAATATTTATAGATCTAAACTAAATATCATATCTATAATTAAACTAGCAGGGAGGATCAAAGTCAATAAACTAAAACTAATAAATAAATAATAAAAATGATATAAATATATAAAAAAAACGAATAAAAATGACTAAAACAGAACAAAATTACTAAAACGTTTAGAAAACATAAAATGTAATAATATAATTTAATAAATGACAACTTTAAAAAGAATTATAAAAAAAATAAATGTGACATTTGTCAACTTTTTTAGATCTAAACTAGCAAGAGAAGATCAAAGTAAATAAACTAAAGCTTATAAATAAATAATACAAATTATATAAATATATAAAAAAACTAATAAAAATGACAAAAACATTTCGAAAACAGAAAATGTAAAAATATAATTTAATAAATTATAATTTATAATTAAGAATTTTTTTTTAATGTTTCAGATATAAAACCTTTAATTGAATAGTATTACACACAATATTAGTGTTGATTAATATGCAAAGTGATAGAAAATGAGACTCGAAAATTGTAAAATGCTAAATGACCTGGTGGCCTTCATTTTTAGTAAATAAACTAAAACTAATTAATTAAAAAAAATGATATAGATGTATAAAAAACAACGAATAAAAATGACAAAAACATTTGGAACATAAAACGTTTCGAAAATGTAAAATGTAAAAATATAATTTAATAAATGATAACTTAAAAAATTGAGAAAAAATATACATTTGACAGATTTGTCAACTTTTTTAGATGTAAAACTCTTCATTTAATAGTATTACACACAATATTAATGTTGATTATTGTACAAAATGAGACTACATTTTACAAAGAGCAAAGCTTGTAAAATGCTGAATGTAAGGATGTGCGTCTCTCACACACACACACACACACACACACACACACACACACACACACACACACACACACACACACACACACACACACCTCTGTGTGTTTTCAGTGCTTTATTAATCTCTTGTAAAGTGTGAAGTTTGTACAATGCGGCGGCGCACCTGTTCGGCTCCCGTCCCGAGTGTGTGTGTGTGTGTGTGTGTGTGTGTGTGTGTGTGTGTGTGTGACGTCCTGCTGCACAAACACACAGATAAAGATGGATGACGGTTTCCCTGTCCTGTGTGTGTCTCTGGTGTGTGTCCAGAGTGTCAGCTGATGAAGACGGAGCGGCCCAAACCCAACACATTCATCATCCGCTGCCTGCAGTGGACCACTGTCATCGAGCGCACCTTCCACGTGGAGACGCCCGAGGAGCGGTCAGACACACACACACACACACACACACACACACACCTGTACGTTCTGCAGAGGAGCTGGTGTGTGAGGGTCAGCGTTGTGTTGTTGTTGCTGTAGGGAGGAATGGACCAAAGCCATTCAGACGGTGGCCGACGGTCTGCAGATGATGATGGACTCTTCACCTGACCACACACACACTTCTGTGACCAAACCTCCGCACAAAGTGGTACACACACACTTCTGTCTGATTAATAGCAGTGTCCACCCCAGAATTAAACATTTCTCATTTATTTAACTTTTTAAACACTCTTGAAAAACTTTGCGGTCAAAACTTGACCAAACATAAAAAATTTTTAAATATTAAATAATTATATTTTAAATCTTTCATGATACTTATTAATATTCACCTCTACAATATGCAACATTTGTTTCTATAGAAAATAATAAAGTATTAGAAAATATATATATTTTTATTATTAAAAATAATACAATTAGTGCACTATATTTTATTTCACTTATATTTTTCTTTATCTTTTATGATACTTATTAATATTCACCATTTATTTCTATAATACAGAAAAAAACATTAGAATTTTTTTTTTTTAAATTTTATTGATTTAAAAATATTTTAAAAATAATAAAATATTATATTTTTTTTATTAAGACACCATTTATTTCCTTATTAAATAATAAAATATCAGAAAAAAACTTTGTTTTTTAACATTTTTATTATTCAAATAATAAAATAAAAAAAATAGTTATTTTAGACAATAAGTGCAACATAGTTTTTGCAAAAATATGAAATTAATGTACTATATTTTATTTCACTAATATTTTTCTTTATCTTTTATGATACTTATTAATATTCACCATTTATTTCTATAATACAGAAAAAAACATTAGAAATATTTTTTTTACAATTTTTATTGATGTAAAAATATGTAAAAATATAATAAAAATAATAAAATATTATACTTTTATATTAAGACACCATTTATTTCTTTATGAAATAATACAATATTAGAAAAAACATTATTGTTTAACGTTTTTATTATTATTAAAATAATAAAATATTTTTTTTTTAGTTAAGACAATAAGTGCAACATAGTTTTTGCAAAAATATGAAATAAATGTACTATATTTTAGTTCACTGATATTTTTCATCTTTCATGATACTTATTAATATTCACCTCTACAATATGCACCATTTATTTCTATATTAAATAATAAAATATTAGAAAATATATATATTTTTTATTATTAAACATAATAAAATTAGTGCACTATATTTTATTTCACTAATATTTTTCTTTATCTTTTATGATACTTATTCATATTCACCATTTATTTCTATAATACAGAAAAAAACATTAGAATTTTTTTTTTTTAAATTTTATTGATTTAAAAATATTTTAAAAATAATAAAATATTATAATTTTTTTATTAAGACACCATTTATTTCCTTATTAAATAATAAAATATCAGAAAAAAACTTTGTTTTTTAACATTTTTATTATTCAAATAATAAAATAAAAAAAATAGTTATTTTAGACAATAAGTGCAACATAGTTTTTGCAAAAATATGAAATTAATGTACTATATTTTATTTCACTAATATTTTTCTTTATCTTTTATGATACTTATTAATATTCACCATTTATTTCTATAATACAGAAAAAAACATTAGAAATATTTTTTTACAATTTTTATTGATGTAAAAATATGTAAAAATATAATAAAAATAATAAAATATTATACTTTTTTATTAAGACACCATTTATTTCTTTATGAAATAATAAAATATTAGAAAAAACATTATTGTTTAACGTTTTTATTATTATTAAAATAATAAAATATTTTTTTTTTAGTTAAGACAATAAGTGCAACAGTTTTTGCAAAAATATGAAATAAATGTACTATATTTTAGTTCACTGATATTTTTCATCTTTCATGATACTTATTAATATTCACCTCTACAATATGCACCATTTATTTCTATATTAAATAATAAAATATTAGAAAATATATATATTTTTTATTATTAAACATAATAAAATTAGTGCACTATATTTTATTTCACTAATATTTTTCTTTATCTTTTATGATACTTATTCATATTCACCATTTATTTCTATATTACAGAATTTTTTTTTTAGAAATAAACAGTTTTTTAACTTTTTATTGATGTAAAAATATTTAAAAAATAATTAATTTTTTTTTTTATTAAGACACCATTTGTTTCTATATGAAATAATAAAATATTAGAAAAAACATCATTGTTTAACAGTTTTTATTATTATTCAAATAATAAAATATATATATTTTTTATTTAAGACAATAAGTGCAACATCATTTTTGCTAAAATATGAAATTAATGTACTATATTAATAAGCATCATGAAAGATGAAAAATCAATGAACTAAAATATTCACCTCTACAATATGCACCATTTATTTCTATATTAAATAATAAAATATTAGAAAAATATTTATTTTTTATTATTAAACATAATAAAATTAGTGCACTTTATTTTATTTCACTAATATTTTTCTTTATATTTTATGATGCTTATTCATATGCACAATTTATTTCTATATTACAGAAAAAAATATTAGAAATATATTTTTTTACAATTTTTATTGATGTAAAAATATAATAAAAATATAATAAAAATAATAAAATATAATATTTTTTTATTAAGACACCTTTTATTTCTTTATGAAATAATAAAATATTAGAAAAAACATTATTGTTTAACGTTTTATTATTATTAAAATAATACAATATTAAAAATTGTTATTTAAGACAATAAGTGCAACATAATTTTTGCAAAAATATTAAATTAATGTACTATATTGTAGTTCACTGATATTTTTCATCTTTCATGATACTTATTAATATTCACCTCTACAATATGCACCATTTATTTCTATATTAAATAATAAAATATTAGAAAAATATTTATTTTTTATTATTAAAAATAATAAAATTAGTGCACTATTTTATTTTACTAATATTTTTCTTTATCTTTTATGATAATTATTCATATTCACCATTTATTTCTATATTACAGAAAAAATATTAGAAATATTTTTTTGTACAATTTTTATTGGTGTAAAAATATGTAAAAAATAACAAAATATTATAATTTTTTTATTTAGATACCATTTATTTCTTTATGAAATAATACAATTTTTATAATTTTTGCAAAAATATGAAATTAATGTACTATATTTTAGTTCACTGATATTTTTCGTCTTTCATGATACTTATTAATATGTCACCTCTACAATATGCATCTAGTGTTTACGGCCCAAACTGTCTGCAGGGTGCTAGAGCTCACAGGGCCTGAGTTACACACTTTCAGCAATCAATTTATAACCAAAAATATCAAAAAGCGCCTCTTTTTTTGGGGGTTATTACAGCTCAGACAACAAATACTCTCATGTGTATCAGCTTTAGCAGTGCTTTATGAACCTTCAGAGGGTTTGCTGTAAAATGACAGCAGTATTGTGTGTTTTTAGGCTGGGCTGAAGCTCCTCTAGTGCCGCCCATGGTTCGCGTGTTTTAAAGTTGAATGTGTAAAATGGGCTCTTTAAAATGAGGAGCGTCGTGCACTTGCTCTGTGTAAAACACCAGTTCCCACGCTCACATTCCTGGCACGGTCAGCGGGTCAAAGGTCAAGCGTATAGCGCTGGTGCAGATGTGTGTGTGTTTGCTGTGTTTCAGACTATGCATGACTTTGAATACCTCAAACTGCTGGGAAAGGGCACGTTCGGGAAGGTGATTCTGGTGAAGGAGAAAGCCACCGGAATGTATTACGCCATGAAGATCCTCAAGAAAGAAGTGATCGTAGCCAAAGTGAGTAGCCGTGGGACGTGTGTGTGTCGTCATCACTCCTGTGTGTGTGTGTGTGT
>JARQWZ010004168.1:67500-72500 GCA_033150135.1 Gobio occitaniae
CACACACACACACACACACACACACACACACTAACACACACACACACACATACACACACACACACACACACTAACACACTAACACACACACTAACACACTCACACACACACTAACACTCACACTCACGCACACACACACTCACTCACACACACACACTCACACACTCAGACTAACACTCACACACACACTAACACTCACACACACACTAACACTCACACACTAACACACACACTAATACACACACTAACACTCACACACACACACACTCACACACTCAGACTAACACTCACACACACTCTCACACACACACTCATAAAATTATTTAATGAATAAAATTATGCTGCATTATTTTCCTGTTTAACACTGTAAAGCTGCTTTGAAACAATCTACATTGTTAAAAGCGCTATATAAATAAAGTTGACTTGACTTGACTTGACTCACACTCACACACTAACACTCACACACACACACACACACTCTCACACACACACACTCACACACTAACACTCACACACACACTAACACTCACTCACACACACACTAACACTCACTCACACACACACACACACACACTCTCACACACACACACTCACACACACACTAACACTCACTCACACACACACTAACACTCACTCACACACACACACACACACTAACACACACTCACACACACTCACACACACACTAACACACACTCACACACACACACAGACTCAAACACATATATATGTAGGTCGGTTGAACACTAACGTATATATATATATACATATTGAAGCGAATCATAATGACCACCCGTGGCTCCTGGCGACACGTTGAGTTGTGATGAAGTGAAACTACGGCCTGGTCAAGAAGCCGAACGTCTCTGAGAACATGATTGGCTGTGATCCTCAGCCTAAAGTTAGAGCGGACTGTCCCTTTAACAGAGTGTGACCCGTCCAGATGATGATGATCCTGTAGGTCAGCAGAACGCCGGTGTTTTGCTTCCTCTGAGCTTCTGGTGTGTGTGTGTGTGTGAAAGTGCCGCTGTAGCAGACGAGTGTTTGTGCTGAGCGCTGCTCTGCCTCTGGCCACGTGTGAGCTACAGCTGCCAGGTGACAGTGAGGACGTGCTGATGTCAACACACACACACACACAGATCCCGTCACACACTCCTGCGCTCACACACTCCTTCACTCACACACTCCTGCTCTCACACACTCCTGCTCTCACACACTCCTGCACTCACACACTCCTGCACTCACACACTCCTGCTCACACACTCCTGCTCTCAAACACTCCTGCACTCACACACTCCTGCTCTCACACACTCCTGCACTCACACACTCCTGCTCTCACACACTCCTGCTCTCACACACTCCTGCGCTCACACACTCCTGCTCTCACACACTCCTGCACTCACACACTCCTGCTCTCACACACTCCTGCTCTCACACACTCCTGCGCTCACACACTCCTGCTCTCACACACTCCTGCACTCACACACTCCTGCTCTCACACACTTCTGCACTCACACACTCCTGTACTCACACACTCCTGCACTCACACACTCCTGCACTCACACACTCCTGCTCACACACTCCTGCACTCACACACTCCTGCTCACACACTCCTGCACTCACACACTCCTGCTCTCACACACTCCTGCTCTCACACACTCCTGCGCTCACACACTCCTGCGCTCACACACTCCTGCGCTTACACACTCCTGCTCTCACACACTCCTGCTCTCACACACTCCTGCGCTCACACACTCCTGCCCCCACACACTCCTGCTCTCACACACTCCTGCGCTCACACACTCCTGCGCTCACACACTCCTGCTCTCACACACTCCTGCTCTCACACACTCCTGCACTCACACACTCCTGCTCTCACACACTCCTGCTCTCACACACTCCTGCCCCCACACACTCCTGCCCCCACACACTCCTGCTCTCACACACTCCTGCGCTCACACACTCCTGCGCTCACACACTCCTGCTCTCACACACTCCTGCGCTCACACACTCCTGCTCTCACACACTCCTGCTCTCACACACTCCTGCTCTCACACACTCCTGCTCACACACTCCTGCACTCACACACTCCTGCTCTCACACACTCCTGCTCTCACACACTCCTGCACTCACACACTCCTGCACTCACACACTCCTGCTCTCACACACTCCTGCTCTCACACACTCCTGCTCTCACACACTCCTGCTCTCACACACTCCTGCGCTCACACACTCCTGCTCTCACACACTCCTGCTCTCACACACTCCTGCACTCACACACTCCTGCTCTCACACACTCCTGCGCTCACACACTCCTGCCCCCACACACTCCTGCTCTCACACACTCCTGCGCTCACACACTCCTGCGCTCACACACTCCTGCTCTCACACACTCCTGCTCTCACACACTCCTGCTCTCACACACTCCTGCTCTCACACACTCCTGCACTCACACACTCCTGCTCTCACACACTCCTGCGCTCACACACTCCTGCGCTCACACACTCCTGCTCTCACACACTCCTGCTCTCACACACTCCTGCTCTCACACACTCCTGCACTCACACACTCCTGCTCTCACACACTCCTGCACTCACACACTCCTGCTCTCACACACTCCTGCACTCACACACTCCTGCTCTCACACACTCCTGCTCTCACACACTCCTGCTCTCACACACTCCTGCGCTCACACACTCCTGCTCACACACTCCTGCTCACACACTCCTGCACTCACACACTCCTGCTCTCACACACTCCTGCGCTCACACACTCCTGCGCTCACACACTCCTGCTCTCACACACTCCTGCTCTCACACACTCCTGCTCTCACACACTCCTGCCCCCACACACTCCTGCTCTCACACACTCCTGCGCTCACACACTCCTGCGCTCACACACTCCTGCTCTCACACACTCCTGCGCTCACACACTCCTGCTCTCACACACTCCTGCTCTCACACACTCCTGCTCTCACACACTCCTGCACTCACACACTCCTGCTCTCACACACTCCTGCGCTCACACACTCCTGCGCTCACACACTCCTGCTCTCACACACTCCTGCTCTCACACACTCCTGCTCTCACACACTCCTGCACTCACACACTCCTGCTCTCACACACTCCTGCTCTCACACACTCCTGCGCTCACACACTCCTGCTCTCACACACTCCTGCTCTCACACACTCCTGCTCTCACACACTCCTGCTCTCACACACTCCTGCACTCACACACTCCTGCACTCACACACTCCTGCTCTCACACACTCCTGCACTCACACACTCCTGCGCTCACACACTCCTGCGCTCACACACTCCTGCTCTCACACACTCCTGCTCTCACACACTCCTGCTCTCACACACTCCTGCTCTCACACACTCCTGCACTCACACACTCCTGCTCTCACACACTCCTGCACTCACACACTCCTGCTCTCACACACTCCTGCACTCACACACTCCTGCTCTCACACACTCCTGCTCTCACACACTCCTGCTCTCACACACTCCTGCTCTCACACACTCCTGCGCTCACACTCACACACTCCTGCGCTCACACTCACACACTCCTGCGCTCACACACTCACACTCCTGCGCTCACACACTCACACTCCTGCGCTCACACACTCCTGCGCTCACACACTCACACTCCTGCGCTCACACACTCACACTCCTGCGCTCACACACTCACACTCCTGCGCTCACACTCACACACTCACACTCCTGCGCTCACACACTCACTCCTGCGCTCACACTCACACACTCCTGCGCTCACACTCACACACTCCTGCGCTCACACACTCACACTCCTGCGCTCACACACTCACACTCCTGCGCTCACACACTCACTCCTGCGCTCACACTCACACACTCCTGCGCTCACACTCACACACTCCTGCGCTCACACTCACACACTCCTGCGCTCACACACTCACACTCCTGCGCTCACACTCACACACTCCTGCGCTCACACACTCACACTCCTGCGCTCACACACTTACACTCCTGCGCTCACACTCACACACTCCTGCGCTCACACACTCACTCCTGCGCTCACACTCACACACTCCTGCGCTCACACTCACACACTCCTGCGCTCACACACTCACACTCCTGCGCTCACACACTCACACTCCTGCGCTCACACACTCACTCCTGCGCTCACACACTCACTCCTGCGCTCACACTCACACACTCCTGCGCTCACACACTCACACTCCTGCGCTCACACTCACACACTCCTGCGCTCACACTCACACACTCCTGCGCTCACACACTCACACACTCACACTCCTGCGCTCACACACTCACACTCCTGCGCTCACACACTCACACTCCTGCGCTCACACACTCACACTCCTGCGCTCACACTCACACACTCCTGCGCTCACACACTCCTGCGCTCACACTCACACACTCCTGCACTCACACACTCCTGCACTCACACTCACACACTCCTGCACTCAAACACTCCTGCGCTCACACACTCACACTCCTGCGCTCACACTCACACACTCCTGCGCTCACACTCACACACTCCTGCACTCACACACTCCTGCACTCACACTCACACACCCTGCGCTCACACACTCCTGCGCTCACACTCACACACTCCTGCACTCACACACTCCTGCACTCACACTCACACACTCCTGCACTCACACACTCCTGCACTCACACTCACACACTCCTGCACTCACACACTCCTGCACTCACACTCACACACTCCTGCACTCACACACTCACACTCCTGCACTCACACACTCCTGCGCTCACACACTCCTGCGCTCACACTCACACACTCCTGCGCTCACACTCACACACTCCTGCGCTCACACACTCCTGCGCTCACACTCACACACTCCTGCGCTCACACTCACACACTCCTGCACTCACACACTCCTGCACTCAAACACTCCTGCGCTCATACTCACACACTCCTGCGCTCACACACTCCTGCGCTCACACTCCTGCGCTCACACACTCCTGCGCTCACACTCC
>JARQWZ010004168.1:77500-107500 GCA_033150135.1 Gobio occitaniae
CATGTTAAATATCAAAATTATTGAAATATTATCTTAAAATCTCAGATTGTAAAATGTATAATTATAAAATATACATTTATAAGAATAATAATATAAATAATTTTAAAAAATCACAAACTACTGGAAAAATCTATTCTTGAAACTTACTTGAAAATTACAGAATTATTACATTAATTATTTTTAAATTTATTCCCATATAATAATATTACCATACAATATATTACTATGATATGTATTATAATATTGCTGCAAGCAGCAATTATTGAGGTCAAGCTCAAAAAAGGCACAATGATATGTTAATTTTGGTCAGTTGGTGGCGCTAGAGAAAATGAGTTAGAGACTCCAAAATTTCTGTGGTTAATGTTTGGACTGTCCTCTATCTGAGTGCCAAATTTCATTACTTTTTACCAAATAATAATAATAATTCAAAAATGGATAAAAAAACAATACATTTGCACAGTTGGTGGCGCCAGAGAAATTGAGTTAGAGACTCCAAAATTGCTGTGAGTAATGGTTGTACTGTCCTCTATCTGTGTGCCAAGTTTCATAACTTTTTACCAAAAAATAAATAGATAATTCAAAATACTGATAAAAACTATAATTTTGGTCAGTTGGTGGTGCTAGAGAGATTGAGTTAGAGACTCCAAAATTGCTGTGGTTAATGTTTGGACTGTCCTCTATCTGTGTGCCAAATTTCATAACTTTTTACCAAAAAAGAATAATAATAATTCAAAATATTGATAAAAAACATAACTTTGGTCAGTTGGTGGTGCTAGAGGGATTGAGTTAGAGACTCCAAAATTGCTGTGAGTAATGGTTGTACTGTCCTCTATCTGTGTGCCAAATTTCATAACTTTTTACCAAAAAATAATAATAATAATAATTCAAAATATTGATAAAAACCATAACTTTGGTCAGTTGGTGGCGCCGGAGAAATAAAGTTAGAGACTCCAAAATTGCTGAGAGTAATGGTTGTACTGTCCTCTATCTGTGTGCTAAATTTCATAACTTTTTACCAAAAAGGAATAATAATAATTCAAAATATTGATAAAAACCATAACTTTGGTCAGTTGGTGGCGCCGGAGAAATAAAGTTAGAGACTCCAAAATTGCTGAGAGTAATGGTTGTACTGTCCTCTATCTGTGTGCCAAATTTCATAACTTTTTACCAAAAAGGAATAATAATAATTCAAAATATTGATAAAAAAACATAACTTTGGTCAGTTGGTGGCACTAGAGGGATTGAGTTAGAGACTCCAAAATTGCTGTGAGTAATGGTTGTACTGTCCTCTATCTGTGTGCCAAATTTCATAACTTTTTACCAAAAAAGAATAATAATAATAATAATTCAAAATATTGATAAAAACCATAACTTTGGTCAGTTGGTGGCGCCAGAGAAATAAAGTTAGAGACTCCAAAATTGCTGTGAGTAATGGTTGTACTGTCCTCTATCTGTGTGCCAAATTTCATAACTTTTTACCAAAAAGGAATAATAATAATTCAAAATATTGATAAAAAACATAACTTTGGTCAGTTGGTGGCGCTAGAGGGATTGAGTTAGAGACTCCAAAATTGCTGTGAGTAATGGTTGTACTGTCCTCTATCTGTGTGCCAAATTTCATAACTTTTTACCAAAAAAGAATAATAATAATAATTCAAAATATTGATAAAAACCATAACTTTGGTCAGTTGGTGGCGCCAGAGAAATAAAGTTAGAGACTCCAAAATTGCTGTGAGTAATGGTTGTACTGTCCTCTATCTGTGTGCCAAATTTAATAACTTTTTACCAAAAAGGAATAATAATAATTCAAAATATTGATAAAAAACATAACTTTGGTCAGTTGGTGGCGCTAGAGGGATTGAGTTAGAGACTCCAAATTTGCTGTGGTTAATGTTTGGACTGTCCTCTATCTGTGTGCCAAATTTTTACCAAATAATAATAATAATAATAATTCAAAATATTGATAAAAACCATAACTTTGGTCAGTTGGTGGCGCTAGAGGGATTGAGTTAGAGAATCCAAAATTGCTGTGAGTAATGTTTTGACTGTCCTCTATCTGTGTGCCAAATTTCACAAATTTTTACCTAATAATAATAATAATAATTAAAATTTTGATAAAAACTATACATTTGCACAGTTGGTGGCCCTAGAGAGATTGAGTTAGAGACTCCAAAATTGCTGTGAGTAATGGTTGTACTGTCCTCTATCTGTGTGCCAAATTTCATAACTTTTTACCAAAAAATAATAATAATAATTCAAAATATTGATTAAAAACATAACTTTGATCAGTTGGTGGCGCTAGAGGGATTGAGTTAGAGACTCCAACATTGCTCTGAGTAATGTTTTGACTGTCCTCTATCTGTGTGCCAAATTTCACAAATTTTTAACAAATTATAATAATAATAATTCAAATATTGATATAAACTATACATTTGCACAGTTGGTGGCGCTAGAGAGATTGAGTTAGAGACTCCAAAATTGCTGTGAGTAATGGTTGGACTGTCCTCTATCTGTGTGCCAAATTTCATAACTTTTTACCAAATAATAATAATAATTCAAAAATGGATTAAAAAACGATACATTTGCACAGTTGGTGGCGCCAGAGAAATTGAGTTAGAGACTCCAAAATTGCTGTGGTTAATGTTTGGACTGTCCTCTATCTGTGTGCCAAATTTCATAACTTTTTACCAAAAAAAAATAATAATAATAATTCAAAATATTGATAAAAACCATAACTTTGGTCAGTTGGTGGCCCTAGAGGGATTGAGTTAGAGACTCCAAAATTGCTGTGAGTAATGTTTTGACTGTCCTCTATCTGTGTGCCAAATTTCACAAATTTTTACCAAATAATAATAATAATAATTCAAAATATTGATATAAACTATACATTTGCACAGTTGGTGGCGCTAGAGAGATTGAGTTAGAGACTCCAAAATTGCTGTGAGTAATGTTTGTACTGTCCTCTATCTGTGTGCCAAATTTCATAACTTTTTACCAAAAAAGAATAATAATAATTCAAAATATTGATAAAAAACATAACTTTGGTCAGTTGGTGGTGCTAGAGGGATTGAGTTAGAGACTCCAAAATTGCTGTGAGTAATGGTTGTACTGTCCTCTATCTGTGTGCCAAGTTTCATAACTTTTTACCAAAAAATAATAATAATAATTCAAAATATTGATAAAAACCAAAACTTTGGTCAGTTGGTGGCGCCAGAGAAATAAAGTTAGAGACTCCAAAATTGCTGAGAGTAATGGTTGTACTGTCCTCTATCTGTGTGCCAAATTTCATAACTTTTTACCAAAAAGGAATAATAATAATTCAAAATATTGATAAAAAACATAACTTTGGTCAGTTGGTGGCGCTAGAGGGATTGAGTTAGAGACTCCAAAATTGCTGTGAGTAATGGTTGTACTGTCCTCTTTCTGTGTGCCAAATTTTATAACTTTTTACCAAAAAAGAAAAATAATAATAATTCAAAATATTGATAAAAACCATAACTTTGGTCAGTTGGTGGCGCCAGAGAAATAAAGTTAGAGACTCCAAAATTGCTGTGAGTAATGGTTTTACTGTCCTCTATCTGTGTGCCAAATTTCATAACTTTTTACCAAAAAGGAATAATAATAATTCAAAATATTGATAAAAAAACATAACTTTGGTCAGTTGGTGGCACTAGAGGGATTGAGTTAGAGACTCCAAAATTGCTGTGAGTAATGGTTGTACTGTCCTCTATCTGTGTGCCAAATTTCATAACTTTTTACCAAAAAATAAATAAATAATTCAAAATACTGATAAAAACTATAATTTTGGTCAGTTGGTGGCGCTAGAGAGATTGAGTTAGAGACTCCAAAATTGCTGTGAATAATGTTTTGACTGTCCTCTATCTGTGTGCCAAATTTCATAACTTTTTACCAAAAAAAATAAATAATTCAAAATACTGATAAAAACTCTACATTTGCACAGTTGGTGGCGCTAGAGAGACTCCAAAATTGCTGTGAGTAATGTTTGTACTGTCCTCTATCTGTCTGCCAAATTTCATAACTTTTTACCTAAACAGAATAATAATAATTCAAAATATTGATAAAAACTATACATTTGCACAGTTGGTGGCCCTAGAGAGATTGAGTTAGAGACTCCAAAATTGCTGTGGTTAATGTTTGGACTGTCCTCTATCTGTCTGCCAAATTTCATAACTTTTTACCTAAACAGAATAATAATAATTCAAAATATTGATAAAAACCATAACTTTGGTCAGTTGGTGGCGCTAGAGGGATTGAGTTAGAGAATCCAAAATTGCTGTGAGTAATGTTTTGACTGTCCTCTATCTGTGTGCCAAATTTCACAAATTTTTACCAAATAATAATAATAATAATTCAAAATATTGATAAAAACTATACATTTGCACAGTTGGTGGCCCTAGAGAGATTGAGTTAGAGACTCCAAAATTGCTGTGAGTAATGTTTGGACTGTCCTCTATCTGTGTGCCAAATTTCATAACTTTTTACCAAAAAAGAATAATAATAATTCAAAATATTGATAAAAACCATAACTTTGGTCAGTTGGTGGCGCTAGAGAGATTGAGTTAGAGACTCCAAAATTGCTGTGAGTAATGTTTTGACTGTCCTCTATCTGTGTGCCAAATGTCACAATTTTTTACCAAATAATAATAATAATAATAATTCAAAATATTGATTAAAAACTATACATTTGCACAGTTGGTGGCGCTAGAGAGATTGAGTTAGAGACTCCAAAATTGCTGTGAGTAATGTTTGGACTGTCCTCTATCTGTGTGCCAAATTTCATAACTTTTTACCAAAAAATAATCATAATAATTCAAAATATTGATAAAAACCATAACTTTGGTCAGTTGGTGGTGCTAGAGAGATTGAGTTAGAGACTCCAAAATTGCTGTGAGTATTGTTTTGACTGTCCTCTATCTGTGTGCCAAATTTCACAAATTTTTACCAAAAAAGAATAATAATAATTAAAAATATTGATAAAACAATAACTTTGGTCAGTTGGTGGCGCTAGAGAGATTGAGTTAGAGACTCCAAAATTGCTGTGAGTAATGTTTTGACTCTCCTCTGTCTGTGTGCCAAATTTCACAACTTTTTACCAAAAAATAATAATAATAATTCAAAATATTGATAAAACAATAACTTTGGTCAGTTGGTGGCGCTAGAGAGATTGAGTTAGAGACTCCAAAATTGCTGTGAGTAATGTTTTGACTGTCCTCTATCTGTGTGCCAAATTTCACAAATTTTTACCAAAAAAGAATAATAATAATTAAAAATATTGATAAAACTGTAATTTTGGTCAGTTGGTGGCGCTAGAGATATTAAGTTAGAGGCTCCAAAATTGCTGTGCTTAATTTTCGGACTGTCTCCTATCTGTGTGCCAAATTTCACAACTTTTTACCTAAAAATAATAATAATAATTCAAAATATTGATAAAAAACATAACTTTGGTCAGTTGGTGGCGCTAGAGGGATTGAGTTAGAGACTCCAAAATTGCTGTGAGTAACGTTTTGACTCTCCCCTGTCTGTGTGCCAAATTTCACAACTTTTTACCAAAAAATAATAATAATAATTCAAAATATTAATAAAAACTATAACAGTATCTCAAGTTATGACTAGTTTCTCAGTGTGCCGCTGTAAGGTGTTGTTAAGGCTGAAGTTTACACTACACAACTGGTCATGGAAACAGAGCCTCGTTGGCGTCAGAGCCTCGCTGGCGTCAGAGCTGAGCCGTTCGCATGTGTTTACTGCGGTTCACAGTCCATCTGAAGACGCGGGGCTCCTCTGGCTCTCTGTGCTTGCGTGTGTCGAGGGCTCGGCGACGGCTCCTGGGTTCCTGGCAGCTTCACAGCTGTGCTGTTCTTCTACATATATGGGGCAGCTGTAGGCCCAGCTGTCGCTCTCCGTGAGTCACATGACAGCGGCTCTGGAAATAGACAGCGGTCAGTAATTCTAGCAGCTCCATGGCTTCACCTTACCACTGACCGAATGGTCTGAGTCATGCTCTCCCCGTGACCCGCGGTCGGGGTTTGGGTAACACTCAGTGGGGGCAAACACAAACACACCAGCACCAGCAGCTCTCAGTTACTGCTCTGTTCTTTATTAAGGAGGACCTATTATTAGACTGTTACAAAGTTTTGATTTTGGCTCTACTAGAATAGGTTTTCATGCAAAACCCAGTATTTTGACATTGTTGCGCCTCCTCTCTTCCCAGTCTGTCAAGTCAAGCAGTCCTTCCAGAAAAACACTGTTTTTTTTTGTGATTGTTGCGGGCAAAAATCCTTGATTATGCGGCACGTTTTCTTAAAAAATGCGGGATATTTATGCAATTTTATGTGAAAAAATTGCGGGAACTTGCAAAAACTGCGGTTTGATGAAAAAGAGAAAAAAAAGCACTACATTACAGAAAGTGCTGGGAATATTTAAGTTTTATTGATCTTGTTTGCATCTTGTTTTATTGAAGACCTTAATAAACACACGGCTTAAATTCACAAAACATTGACTCAAACAAGTACTGTAGTTTTACAAAAGGAATATGCTACACGACGAGAATAGTTTTTGTGCTAAAACCTAAATAACGACTTATATAGTGATGACCGATTTTAAAAAAAAAACAGCATCATGAAGATTCAAAGCGTTATGAATCAGCGAGACGATTCATGATTCGGATCGCGTGTCAAACTGCTGAAATACGTCTTTGGCGATCCAAACCACTGAATCGACTCACGATTCATAACGCTCCAAACCGCTGAATTGACTCACTGATTCATAATGCTCCAAACCGCTGAATTGACTCACTGATTCATAACGCTCCAAACCGCTGAATTGACTCACTGATTCATAACGCTTCAAACCGCTGAATCGACTCACTGATTCATAATGCTCCAAACCGCTGAATCGACTCACGATTCATAACGCTCCAAACCACTGAATCGACTCACTGATTCATAATGCTCCAAACCGCTGAATCGACTCACTGATTCATAATGCTCCAAACCGCTGAATCGACTCACTGATTCATAATGCTTCAAACCGCTGAATCGACTCACTGATTCACAATGCTCCAAACCGCTGAATCGACTCACTGATTCATAATGCTCCAAACCGCTGAATTGACTCACTGATTCATAATGCTCCAAACCGCTGAATCGACTCACTGATTCATAACGCTTCAAACCGCTGAATTGACTCACTGATTCATAATGCTCCAAACCGCTGAATCGACTCACTGATTCATAATGCTCCAAACCGCTGAATCGACTCACTGATTCATAACGCTTCAAACCGCTGAATCGACTCACTGATTCATAACGCTCTGAAGCTTCATGATGCAGTGTTTTGAAAGCGGTCAACACACCGGGAAACTGCTTTGCGCAGTCTTGACTCTTTTGCTGTTATTTTTGTTGAAATGGGAATTTGCGTGCTTCATCATGGTTTCAGCGATATCTATGGTTTCACCACGGGGTTTGCAGCTTTTCGATGAGGTTCACGTCAGGTAATTACGTAACTTCAAAACGTTCCCATGGCAATAGGGAGAAATGTGTGTGAAGTAAACAAACATTTTTCAACTTTCTGCTAATATATATGACCTTTTTTGCAATGAAAATGCGGGGATTATGAAATCATGCTAGCCCTGCATATTTTGCACGCGGAAATAGGCAATTTACGCGACGAAAGTGCGGCGTAGTTGAAAAAATGCGCCCCGGCATAAATATGTAGACTTTGGCTGATTATGCATTAAATCATGCGATCGCATAATCGCGTATTTCTTGAGGGACTGGTCAAGTCAACTTTATTTATATAGCGCTTTTAACAATGCAGATTGTTTCAAAGCAGCTTTACAGTGTTAAACAGGAAAATAATGCAGCATAATTTTATTCAGCCGTACAGCCGTTCTGGAGAAAACGGTGATGTCATCAGCTCATTTCAATTATCATACAGTGACAATGTGGGCTTTAGATCAGTAATTTAGTTTATATGGTTAATTTAGTTTAATAATTAGATTTATTTGGATATTTAGTTGAAAGATTTAGTGTCAGTAATGCTCTGTGTCTAAGAAGCCCCGCCTTCTGAAAAGCACACTGTGCTCTGATTGGTCAGCTGGAGCAGTGTGTTGTGATTGGTCAAGTGCATCCAGCGTGTTGGGAAATGCCCCGCCCTTACCATAACCGCCAGTTTCAAGTTCAACACACTACTAACTAACTCATCCAGGCCCCACCCCTTTACTAGTAGGGGATAGAATATACAGTTTGTACACCCATAAAAACCCAAGATGTGTGTGTGTGTGTGCAGGTGCTGGAGGACAATGACTATGGCCGTGCGGTGGACTGGTGGGGTTTGGGTGTGGTGATGTACGAGATGATGTGCGGCCGCCTGCCCTTCTATAACCAGGATCACGAGCGTTTGTTTGAGCTCATACTGATGGAGGACATCCGCTTCCCTCGCACACTCGCGCCCGAGGGCAAATCTCTGCTGTCCGGCCTGCTCAAGAAAGACCCCAAGCAGCGGTCGGTGTCATCACAGCCACTGGGATTCATACTCTATCCCAGCATGCAAAGCACACATGCTAAGTGTTTCTGGTTTCTGCTTTTAGGTTAGGTGGCGGCCCTGATGATGCTAAAGAGATCATGCAGCACAAGTTCTTCACTGGAATTGCGTGGCAAGATGTTTACGAGAAGAAGGTAAAAAAAAACCTTTGCACACGTATCACCACAACACATATAAGGAGAACCACAGCAAACATGCACTCCATCATACAGAGGGCTCCCTCCACTAAAGGGTTTTATAGTCAACTATTATGGTGCGTTCTAGGGATGCCACAATTCTCAATATAATATTGAACCGTTCGGTACGTCATTCACGGTTCAATACGCGCTTGTGAATTGCGTTTTTTTCGGTTTCGCATTTAATTAATTATTTTTCTACAAATTCTATAATTTGCCTCCATCCCAATACTGAACAATGCGACATACATTCACATCACACGTTAGTGGTAGAGTTATACTCACGGAAAACTATAGTTAAACTTATTCACAATCACGAAAATTCATTATTTGCATGCGTTTTAAAGCCTTGCCGGTTTCATTCGCGTGCGCGGTTTTAACATGCGCTTTTCAGAGCGCGCGCACTAAAAGCCTGTCAAACACGTGATTACTGGACTAAGTAGTCGTCTTACTGCGCTAATACTGTCAAATACACACAAGGTTAACATAAACACAGTCGGTTATGTCTAAAGTGAAAGTAAAATCGCAATCGTGTGTGTATATTAGATGTGTAGAGGTCTTAAACTGACAGCAGCGCAGCCTATATTGAACCGCGGTCCTTAAAGGGACAGTTCACCTATAAAATAATGTAATTATTTACTCACTCTAATATTGTTTCAAACCTGTATTCATTTCTCGATGACAGAATTTTCAGTTTTGAGTGAAATATCCCTTTAATGTCGATACAACAATAAAAGACAAAGAGAAAATCACTCACTAGTCTTGACTGAAAAACTAATACAGTAGCTTTAATAAGAATCAATGTATATTTTATAGTGAAGTCTATGTAGTCTATGTAGATATGTTTTATTTTTACATTCATTCATTCAATTTCATACTTAAATGCTGCTGTACAGCTCTGAGCTGCCAGTGTAAATCTTTATATATATTTATTTTATATTATCCAATACACTAGGAATGTGTACAAGGGTTTTTTTTAAGTAAAGTTTTAAGTTTAAGTAAGGTTTTTCAATTCTTATAAGTAAAATAAAGAAAGAGTATTGCAATAAAAAATAGTCTTTTTTCTCTTTAACCCCTTGCGGTTCCTGTCGCCTTAGAATAGAATAACAAAAAATGTATGTGACAAGCCATCAGAACCGAACCGAAAACCGTGGGTAAAAACCGAGGTGTGTATTGAACCGTGGACTAACTGTATTGTTGCATCCCTAGTGCGTTCACACCGGATGCGAATGAAGCGTTTCACGCGAGTGATTTACATGTTAACCCTTAAATGCATGACTGTTTTGCCAAAAATTCTCACATATTCGGGTCTTTAGCGACCCGCATCTATATCTAACATGGATAGATCTATACCTGTCACGATAATATATAAAACTCCTGATATTTGAGTAACAATTACAGAAGAATAAAATAAAACATATTTCGTTATTTCAATCGATTGCCTCAAATTTTTTAAGTTGGATAACTTAAAAGTCACAATTTTCCAGAACTTAAAAGGTTGGATTACCTGCTACTTGTACCTTTTGATAACAGTTAAATTAAAGTGCTCATTTAGCTCAACTCAAATATTTGCAGTTTATATGACTTACAGTTTTCTGTTAGGCAACTCAATTATTTTCAGTTCTGTCAGGTCCATTAAGTCAAGAACACACATGACAATAAAAATGATTTAGAAATTTTTATTGAATTGCAATCAGTTGATGAATTCTGAATTAAATTTGTTTTTGGCGGCATGGCTCTGTTCAGGGAGTCCTCTGACCTTTCATGAGCACCATGAAATAGCAGAGAGTCAGAGGACAGCAGCAGCATCAGGGAACGCTTACCAGTTTAGGACTGGGAGAGCTTAACCATTCCCCCCAAACAAACCATACCTGGCAATCCTCTTGAGAATGACGCAAGAGGATGGTGTAGAAAAATGCTTATGAATTTTATGAATGAATTACTAATTGGTGCAATATGGTTCTGTTCGAATGAGTCTCCTGACCATTCATGAGACCATGAATTAGCAGTGAGTCAGGGGACAGCAGCAGCATTAGTGGACGCTCACACAGTTTAGGACTGGGAGAGCTTAACTATTCCCTCCAAACAAACCATACCTGGCAATCCTCTTGAGAATAAAACAAGAGGATGGAATTAGACAATTAAAATGCTTAGACGTCTTATGAATGAATTACAAATTAGTGCAATATGGTTTTGTTCAGATGAGTCTCCTGACCTTTCATGAGCACCATGAAATAGCAGAGAGTCAGGGGACAGCAGCAGCATTAGTGAACGCTCACGTGAATTAGGACTAGGAGAGCTGAACCATCCCCCCCCCCCAAACCATACCAGGCAATCCTCCCTGGCTCTTCCAGCTAATTGAAGAGACAGCAGAGGATAAAAAGCGATTTCATCTAGCACGAGGATGTAGCTACAGTTATTGATACGAGTAAATAAATAGTAAATAGGTGATATGGCTCTGTTCTAAATTCCCCTTCATTATCATGGGGAGCTCCACGAAATCCAAAACAGGGAACAGCAGCAGCTTCTAGGGGCAATCATCCTATTTTATAGACTGGAGAGTAGCATAAATCCCCCCAATAGACCATAACCAGGCAATCCTCCCAGGCTCTTCCTTCTAAATCGAAGAGCCACGGAGGATCCAAAAGAGTGTTTCGAGAGAAGGCAATCGAACTGAATTTAATTGTAAAGATCCAATCGATCTACGTGAAGCTAGCATGATGAATGTAACCAGCTAATTGATAGAAGTAATTTATATACGTCGACAGCTACTGAAGCTATAATATTACATTTCCCATGCAACGATCAGAGAGCAGCACTCATAGCTTTTCTAATGGATGGCTCGAGCATCGGGCCAGATAAAACGTTCATAAGCAGATGAAGACAATCGCATGAATGGCCTTCAAATGTAGAGACAAGAGTGGAGGAAGCTGCAGTTGTAACAGCCATAATGCACTGAGAATGAGCCGTATAACGCTCTGAGGGAAGCTTGCGGTATGCATAGCGGCGGAGACAGGAGGCAAGCCAGGCTCTGGACACGAGCTTTCCGCACTCCAGGGCAAATAATGGATCCTGCTGACCAGCTTGTGGATGACTCCTCAGGTAGGCTAACATAGATGACAAAAGCAGAGTCAGATTCAGAGATAAAACGCCATTCATCCCCTTTCCTATCAGTTTAGTGTGCTTAGAATTATGCTGAAGTGCTAGGAACAAATTGATACATAAGAAATGTGAGGTCATGTGACCGCAAGTAAAACGTATCTTAGCAATATATCAGGATAAGGCCCAAAAACACCTCTATCAGCTTTAATAATATCAAATTCCCATAGTGCCTATAGCTTTAAGAAAAGCATATTCCCAATAGTGCCTATAGCTTTAAGAAAACGCATATTTCCGAATTTCCAATAGCGACTTTAGCTTGAAGAAAGATTTTCTGAAATAATCTTTAAACAATTCTGAAAAGTAACTTCTAACTATAAAGTTAGTTATAACTTAAGAACAAGTGTGTTTCTAATAGCACCTACAGCTTTTAAAACAAGCATGTTTCCAAACTCTACTATAGCTTACGATATCACTTTAAGACAAGCACATTTCCAACATCTATAGCTTAAGAAAAAGTAGTTTTCCAGTAGCTATATCGCTTTAAGCCAAGCATGCATCAGGCACTATAGCTTTAACAACAAGCGATTTCCAATATTGATTATAGCTTTAAACAAGCATGTTCCCGATATCAACTATTAATTAAACGACAATATATTTTCAATATAACTATAGCTTTAAGAACAAGCCTTTCACTTTTAATTAGAACTTAAGAACTAGCACTTCCAATAGTAGCTATAGCTTTAAGAACCAGCGCTTCCAATATTAATTATAGCTTTAATAACAAGCACTTTCGATATTAGCTATAGCTTTAAGAACAAGCATTTCCAATATTAGCTTTAGTTTTAAGAACAAGCATTTCCGATATTAATTATAGTTTTAAGAACGAGCATTTTCGATATTAGCTATAGCTTCAAGAACCAGCGTGTCCAATATTATAGCTTTAAGAACAAGCCTTTCAATAAAGCTTTAAGAACAAGCATTTCAATATTAGCTAAAGCTTTAAGAACAAGCATTTCAATATTAGCTAAAGCTTTAAGAACAAGCATTTCAATATCAGCTAAAGCTTTAAGAACAAGCATTTCAATATCAGCTAAAGCTTTAAGAACAAGCATTTCAATATCAGCTAAAGCTTTGAGAACAAGAATTTCAATATTAGCTAAAGCTTTAAGAACAAGTATTTCAATATTAGCTAAAGCTTTGAGAACAAGCATTTCAATATTAGCTAAAGCTTTGAGAACAAGCATTTCAATATTAGCTAAAGCTTTAAGAACAAGCATTTCGATATTAGCTAAAGCTTTGAGAACAAGCATTTCGATATTAGCTAAAGCTTTGAGAACAAGCATTTCGATATTAGCTAAAGCTTTGAGAACAAGCATTTCAATATTAGCTAAAGCTTTAAGAACAAGCATTTCAATATTAGCTAAAGCTTTGAGAACAAGCATTTCAATATTAGCTAAAGCTTTGAGAACAAGCATTTCAATATAAAGCTAAAGCTTTGAGAACAAGCATTTCAATATTAGCTAAAGCTTTAAGAACAAGCATTTCAATATTAGCTATAGCTTTAAGAACAAGCATTTCAGTATTAGCTAAAGCTTTAAGAACAAGCATTTCGATATTAGCTAAAGCTTTGAGAACAAGCATTTCAATATTAGCTAAAGCTTTAAGAACAAGCATTTCAATATAAAGCTAAAGCTTTGAGAACAAGCATTTCAATATTAGCTAAAGCTTTAAGAACAAGCATTTCAATATTAGCTAAAGCTTTGAGAACAAGCATTTCAATATTAGCTAAAGCTTTAAGAACAAGCATTTCAATATTAGCTAAAGCTTTGAGAACAAGCATTTCAATATTAGCTAAAGCTTTAAGAACAAGCATTTCAATATTAGCTAAAGCTTTAAGAACAAGCATTTCTATATTAGCTAAAGCTTTGAGAACAAGCATTTCTATATTAGCTAAAGCTTTAAGAACAAGCATTTCAATATTAGCTATAGCTTTAAGAACAAGCATTTCAATATTAGCTATATAGCTTTAAGAACAAGCATTTCTATATTAGCTATATAGCTTTAAGAACAAGCATTTCTATATTAGCTATATAGCTTTAAGAACAAGCATTTCTATATTAGCTATATAGCTTTAAGAACAAGCATTTCTATATTAGCTATATAGCTTTAAGAACAAGCATTTCTATATTAGCTAAAGCTTTAAGAACAAGCATTTCTATATTAGCTATATAGCTTTAAGAACAAGCATTTCTATCTTAGCTAAAGCTTTAAGAACAAGCATTTCAATATTAGCTAAAGCTTTGAGAACAAGCATTTCTATATTAGCTAAAGCTTTGAGAACAAGCATTTCAATATTAGCTAAAGCTTTGAGAACAAGCATTTCAATATTAGCTAAAGCTTTAAGAACAAGCATTTCAATATTAGCTAAAGCTTTAAGAACAAGCATTTCAATATTAGCTATATAGCTTTAAGAACAAGCATTTCTATATTGGCTATATAGCTTTAAGAACAAGCATTTCTATATTAGCTATATAGCTTTAAGAACAAGCATTTCAATATTAGCTAAAGCTTTAAGAACAAGCATTTCTATATTAGCTATATAGCTTTAAGAACAAGCATTTCTATATTAGCTATATAGCTTTAAGAACAAGCATTTCTATATTAGCTATATAGCTTTAAGAACAAGCATTTCTATATTAGCTATATAGCTTTAAGAACAAGCATTTCTATATTAGCTATATAGCTTTAAGAACAAGCATTTCTATATTAGCTATATAGCTTTAAGAACAAGCATTTCTATATTAGCTATATAGCTTTAAGAACAAGCATTTCTATATTAGCTATATAGCTTTAAGAACAAGCATTTCAATATTAGCTAAAGCTTTAAGAACAAGCATTTCAATATTAGCTAAAGCTTTAAGAACAAGCATTTCTATATTAGCTATATAGCTTTAAGAACAAGCATTTCTATATTAGCTATATAGCTTTAAGAACAAGCATTTCTATATTAGCTATATAGCTTTAAGAACAAGCATTTCTATATTAGCTATATAGCTTTAAGAACAAGCATTTCTATATTAGCTATATAGCTTTAAGAACAAGCATTTCTATATTAGCTATATAGCTTTAAGAACAAGCATTTCTATATTAGCTATATAGCTTTAAGAACAAGCATTTCTATATTAGCTAAAGCTTTAAGAACAAGCATTTCTATATTAGCTATATAGCTTTGAGAACAAGCATTTCAATATTAGCTAAAGCTTTAAGAACAAGCATTTCAATATTAGCTATATAGCTTTAAGAACAAGCATTTCTATATTAGCTATATAGCTTTAAGAACAAGCATTTCTATATTAGCTATATAGCTTTAAGAACAAGCATTTCTATATTAGCTATATAGCTTTAAGAACAAGCATTTCAATATTAGCTATATAGCTTTAAGAACAAGCATTTCTATATTAGCTATATAGCTTTAAGAACAAGCATTTCAATATTAGCTTTTTAATACAACGCTTCCAATATTAATTATAGCTTTAATAACGAGCACTTCAGATCTCAACTATAGCTTAAGACAATAACCAATAGCAACTTTAGCTTAAAACAAGTTACACATTTACAAATACCAATATAGAGATAAAAACAATATCCATAAGCCTAGCAGATACCATTGTCAATTACGTTGCCAATTACCTGATAATTTTTAACAGGGCTTTAAAACGAAGTTAGCTTCATGAAGACACAGATGAATGAGAGTGAAAATTGCCAGCTGAGACATATGCTTGATATACTTACCTTGTGGAGTGCAGATTTCTCTGAAATTGTTCTTGAGTCAGTCACATTAAGTTTTAAGTATAACTTCAGAGAGTCCATGAAAATAATGCAGCGATGCAAACTCCAAATTAGACAGTTTATGAACCATGCGACAAAATCGCAAGTTCAAGTTTACAACCTGAATGAATGTGAGGTGAACCGTGTGGGGGCGAAATGCTCGCTATATTTCGCACTGCACAAATCCTTGTGATATGATTCTGTTTTGCCTGCCGAATTCCACATTTAATTAGCTCCTGACAAATCTTGTATTAAAGCAAAACATGCATTTGAGCAGTGAGTGATTTTAACTAATAATACCTCGCTGACGGCCACCTCTCAGGATCACGTCCGTGACGATCGGCCGCCGCCCATCGCTGCTAAACACGCTGCAAATGGAACACGTATCCCAGAGCCCAAGACACAGAACCCAGTGAAACGTTTGCCAAATTATATAATTACAGGCTCATCAAGCGGGGTTGCTTTCGTTGAGAAAAATAGCTTATAATGTTAGAACTTGAACCGCCACACTCGGATAAGCTGGAGAAGAAAAAAAAAATCATTCTTACCAGACAGCATTTAGTCTAGAAATAAGCTGACGAAAGTATCCAACGCATGGTCATAATTATTGCTGCTCCCATAGTTATAGTATATGTCCTGATATAATTCTGCTGAAAATGCAGCTGCTGGCGTTTGTATGTATATTGAATACATAATTAGCAAAAATAATGCTCACATTGCATGATTGAATCATTAGCCAACACATACTATCTCACTCAATAGAACACATAGTGAAAGGCAATGCACTTTAAAAGAGCCTTGTGTATGTTCAATGATTTGTTAAAGCAGACCGCACAAAATGCATAGAGATAAGCAAAGGAAAACCAATAAATTCTTATCCTGGTTGCAAAGCAGCGAGCAGCTAGTAGTAAGAGCGAACTTGATCTGCTTTAAATAGGCGCCCTGCTTTTAGCGTAGCCATTAGTAACGAGGGGAGTTGAAACAGCTGATGCAAATCAGCTGATGAGACAGTGTTGTTACCAATAGCGTTAGCAGCGTCTTGACTACTTGGCCTGCCAGAACTGACGCTGACGCTCAATTTATTATAACAAAGTTTTGAGTTTTCACAGAACTTTAAAAAATAAGTACACAACCACACCATTTTATGTTAACAAAACTCAATTTTTATTGCTTTGTGTTGTCATTGCTTTAAGTACACGGTAGTCAAATATGTTGAGTTTGTATACTTAAAAACATGTGACTCAAACTTAAAATTTTGAGGCAATTGAGATCCAGCACGGTTTTAATCAGAAAAGCTGAATAAGTTATAAAATAGATTGTATGTTGAGTACTTTGACCTCCTGTGTGATTTACTCACACACAGACATCAAGAATCAGCCTATGAATCTTGCCGCAATGCATTATGGGAGCCATGGATGAGTTTCGCATGATGCACCCAGAATGCATTGCGGCATGAAACATGTCACCATTGTTGAGATTCATAGGCTGATTCTTGATGTCTGTGTGTGAGTAAGTCTCGCAGGAGTTAGAAGTGCTTATTGTGTGATGTTAAACCGGAGAACAAAACTTACGTACACGTTTTAAAAATCGTTAAGTTTATAGGCTACATTAAACTGATGACAATAAAAATACTATAAATAAATCAAATAAATACATTTTGTCTTCCACTAACGCATTTCAGTTTGCCCCAATTAAATTGTTTTAATAGGCTATGGTTGTAATTTATTTGTTATGATGGATTTTACTTATTTGGTTAAGCACTTTGAGATTTTATTGTATTTTAGCATGTGCTATATAAATTAAGTTTATTTTTAAATCCTCTCTATTTGAAACAACAGAAATAACAGAACTTCATCATTCTTAGCAATTACTTAATTCTATTAAGTTGTACTTAATTTATGTTTTTAAGTTATGTTTACTTATTCACAAAAAAGTTCCATTTAATCAAAAAATATTAGTTGAAATTACTCAAAAGGAAGACCATGTTACACCAACTTGAAATAATTAAGTTAGTAGAACTTTTTCTAAAACTTTGAGTATACACTACTTAATCTATTTAATTAACATGAACATTCGGGTTTACAGTGTACATTCAGCATTTCCCTCATATTGGCGATCTCGCGCATATCCTCAAAACTCATTTTCAACGTCTTCAAAATAAATATTTTGATCACTGACAGCTTCCTTCACCAGATCCACCATCAGTGACAGTAATATTTGATTGCGTTCAGTACTGTCTCTGCAGTAAATCTCTGAGCCATTTCAAGTTTTGCAGATTATATATTATTGTTTTGTTTTCTGTCTGATGTAAATATGAGTGAAATGTCACTTCATCATTGTGTATCAGACATTGCCGCCTTGTGGAATAAAGGTGAATTGCACTCATTTCGTCATTATAGATTTATTTCTTATTGTGCAAATAAAAAAATGCGTACAATCTTACACACCTCGGGTCGTTAGCGACCCTATACAATTTTGACAAAAAACTAATGGAAAAACAGGCATTCAATTATAATTTTATTATTTTTTTCTTATATTGTTTCAAATGGATTGATTGAGGAATACTAAGAAGGTTGATGTCTAACTTTAAAAAATGAATGAGGAGGAGGGAAGTGAATGACGTCTCGGGTCGCTAAAAGACCTGAGGTATGCATTTAAGGGTTAAAGGGATAGTTCACCCAAAAATGAAAATTGTGTCATCATTTACTCAAGTTGTTCCAACCCTGTATGAGTTTCTTTGTTCTGCTGAACAGAAAAGAAGATATTTAGAATAATGTTTTTTAACAAAGCAGAAAGAGCAACCATTGACTACCATAGTAGGAAAAAAAATACTATAGTAGTCAATGGTTGCTCTCTCTGCTTTGTTACAAACATTTTTCTAAATATCTTCTTTTCTGTTCAGCAGAACAAAGACACTCATACAGGTTTGGAACAACTTGAGTAAATGATGACACAATTTTTATTTTTGGGTGAACTGTTCCTTTAAGTCAATTTAAAGACGCGAATATATATTCTGGGGCGCGATTCATGCAAATGAGGCGTTTGAGCGTCACTTTGGCGGATATTCGCGCCGCGTTAACCAATCAGGAGCTTGCTCTAGTTGTGACAACAATGAGGAGAAAATCTGGTTTATATTAATCATATATTAATATCTGGTTCAGACAAGTGTGCATATGATTATCACTGTGATAACATTAAATGACATGAAACACAACCCAGTCTCTTTTTGTTAAATGCAAGTTTATGTTTGATCAATAATACAAAAGTATAAGTAAAAGGTATAAGAAGCTAAACATGAAATAAAGCAAACAATTCAGTCAAACATTCAAAGTCAGCGCTAGTCGGCTACAACACTAACGTAAAGTTAAATCAGTTTGCCCTCAGCCTAAACGATTCACCAGGGAACAAATTATAGATCCATGAGAGCAAAGATCGGCCGTTAGATCCACACAAGACGAATTATAGCTGGAGACGCCACAGAGACATCAGAGCCAGCGGCAGAAGGACTAGCCGAGGAAAGGCTGCTCTCACCAGATCACATGTTCAGAGAGACGCTCTCTTTATAAATAAACCACAGATTTGAGCTTTAAACCACTACATTATCGCCTGAAAAAGTCTTAAAACTACGTTTTGTCACACATTAACAGTAGTATTTTTACAAAAAAGACATGTAAACACAGCCTATGTCAGTCATTTCTCAACGAGATGAGCCGCTGGCAGAAGCCCCGCCCATGAGGCGAATTCACGTCTGTTGTGAAGTGAATGTTCAAGCGTGAATGAAGCAAATAAACTCAAAATGTGTCCAACTACGCGCGAATAGTGCAATTTATTCGCGTCCGGTGTGAACGTTACATAAGTCGCTCATTTATGCAATTACTAAAGGACTAAACGCACCTTTATATAAATAAGAAAAATCATAATAATGAGCCTTTAATTCCCTAGTTGGCGCTCAAGCGCACATAAAGCTTGCCACAGCGCATGGCAAGAGTAATGGGAAATGGACTGCATTTATATAGAGCTTTTAGCAGACCCATGGCCATCCAAAGCGCTTTACATCTTGCCTCACATTCACCCATTCATACACCGATGGCGGTGTCAGCCATGCAAGGCGTCATCCAGCTCGCCGGGGTTAGGTGTCTTGCTAATGGTCAGGTGGAACTGGGGATCGAACCACCAACCTTCCAGTTTATAGACAACCTACATGAACCTACATGAGTATAATGTGAAAAACAGCAAGGAGACATTTTAATAATTTATTGAAATACTAGTGGCTGCAGTGATGCTGACTCGTCATCTCTGCAAATCACTGATCAGGCATAACATCCTAATATTGTGTTGGTCCCCCTTTTGCTGACCCATTGAGGCATGGACTCCTCTAGACCCCTGAAGGTGTGCTGTGGTGTCTGGCACCAAGATGTTAGCAGTAGATCCTTTAAGTCCTGTAAGTTGTGAGGTGGGGCCTCCATGGATCGGACTTGTTTGTTCCGCACATCCCACAGATGCTCGATTGGATTGAGATCTGGGGAATTTGGAGGCCGAGTCAACACCTCAAACCATTCCTGAAGCATTTGTGCTTTGTGGCGGCGCATTATCTGCTGAAAGAGCCACAGACACCAGGGAATACCGTCTCCATGAAAGGCTGGACATGGGCTCAACAATGCTTAGGTAGTTGGGACGTGTCAAAGTAACATCCACATGGATGGAGGACCCAAGGTTTCCCAGCAGAACATTGCCCAAAGCATCACTGCCTCCGCCGCCACGCCTTCTTCCCATAATGCACCTGGTGCCATGTGTTGCCCAGGTAAGCCACACACACACACCCGGCCATCCACGAGATGTAGAAGAACACGTGATCATCAGACCAGGCCTCCTTCTTCCATTGCTCCGGGGTCCAGTTCTGATGCTCACGTGCCACTGTTGGTGCTTTGGGCGGGGTCAGGGGTCAGCATGGGCACTGGTCAGCGGCTGTGCCGCCCAATACACAACAAACTGAGATGCTCTGTGTATTCTGACACCTTTCTATCAGAACCAGCATTAACTTCTCGAGCAGTTTGAGCTCCAGTAGCTCGTCTGTTTGATCGGACCACACGGGCATCAATGAGCCTCGGCCGCCCATGACCCTGTGGCCGGTTCTCCACTGGTCCTCCACGACCCTGTGGCTGGTTCTCCACTGTTCCTTCATGACCCTGTGGCCGGTTCTCCACTGGTCCTTCATGACCCTGTGGCCGGTTCTCCACTGTTCCTTCATGACCCTGTGGCCGGTTCTCCACTGGTCCTCCACGACCCTGTGGCCGGTTCTCCACTGGTCCTCCACGACCCTGTGGCCGGTTCTCCACTGGTCCTCCACGACCCTGTGGCCGGTTCTCCACTGGTCCTCCACGACCCTGTGGCCGGTTCTCCACTGGTCCTCCACGACCCTGTGGCCGGTTCTCCACTGGTCCTTCACGACCCTGTGGCCGGTTCTCCACTGGTCCTTCATGACCCTGTGGCCGGTTCTCCACTGGTCCTTCACGACCCTGTGGCCGGTTCTCCACTGGTCCTTCATGACCCTGTGGCCGGTTCTCCACTGGTCCTTCATGATCCTGTGGCCGGTTCTCCACTGTTCCTTCATGACCCTGTGGCCGGTTCTCCACTGGTCCTTCATGACCCTGTGGCCGGTTCTCTACTGGTCCTTCATGATCCTGTGGCCGGTTCTCTACTGGTCCTTCATGACCCTGTGGCCGGTTCTCCACTGTTACTTCATGACCCTGTGGCCGGTTCTCCACTGGTCCTTCATGACCCTGTGGCCGGTTCTCCACTGGTCCTTCATGATCCTGTGGCCGGTTCTCTACTGGTCCTCCATGACCCTGTGGCCGGTTCTCCACTGGTCCTTCATGATCCTGTGGCCGGTTCTCTACTGGTCCTTCATGACCCTGTGGCCGGTTCTCCACTGGTCCTTCATGACCCTGTGGCCGGTTCTCCACTGGTCCTTCATGATCCTGTGGCCGGTTCTCTACTGGTCCTCCATGACCCTGTGGCCGGTTCTCCACTGGTCCTTCATGACCCTGTGGCCGGTTCTCCACTGTTACTTCATGACCCTGTGGCCGGTTCTCCACTGGTACTTCATGACCCTGTGGCCGGTTCTCCACTGTTACTTCATGATCCTGTGGCCGGTTCTCCACTGGTCCTCCATGACCCTGTGGCCGGTTCTCCACTGTTACTTCATGACCCTGTGGCCGGTTCTCCACTGGTCCTCCACGACCCTGTGGCCGGTTCTCCACTGGTCCTCCACGACCCTGTGGCCGGTTCTCCACTGGTCCTTCATGATCCTGTGGCCGGTTCTCCACTGGTCCTTCATGACCCTGTGGCCGGTTCTCCACTGGTCCTTCATGACCCTGTGGCCGGTTCTCCACTGGTCCTTCATGACCCTGTGGCCGGTTCTCCACTGGTCCTTCATGATCCTGTGGCCGGTTCTCCACTGGTCCTCCATGACCCTGTGGCCGGTTCTCCACTGGTCCTTCCTTGGAGCACTTTTGATAGAGACTGACCACTGCAGACCGGGAACACCCCACAAGAGCTGCAGTTCTGGAGATGCTCCGAACATTTAGATTTCCTGCCCAACATACTGTGTAAACTGACCCGCCGTTAACGATCTGTCCCTCATGGACTGCAAGTTGTTTTGTTTTTTCGACTAACTGAATACTAAACTTTTGGGTTGACTACGCCTCTTCTAGTCGACTAACGAATAAAGGGTTAGTTCACCCAAAAATGTAAATTCTGTCATTAATTACTTCCCCTCATGTCGTTCGACACCCGTCAGACCTCCGTTCATCTTCAGACACAAATGAAGATATTTTAGTGTAAATCTGATGGCTCTGAAAGGCCTCCATTGGCTCAATGCACTTTACACTCTCAAGACCCTTAAAAGAGACTAAAGACGTCTTTACAAAGTCCATCTCACTACAGTGGCTCTACAATAACTTTATGAATCGGCGAGAATAGTTTCTGTGCGCAAAAAAACCCTAAATAACGACTTATATAGTGATGACGATTTCAAAACACGGCCTCATGAAGCTTCGGAGCGTTATGAATCAGTGAGTCGATTCAGCAGTTTGAATCACCAAATTTCAGCAGTTTGACACACAATCCGAATCATTTACATTTACATTTACATTTATGCATTTGGCAGACGCTTTTATCCAAAGCGACTTACAGTACCCGTATTACAGGGACAATCCCCCTGGAGCAACATGGAGTAAAGTGCCTTGCTCAAGAACACACTGGTGGTAACCACTGGGATCGAACCAGCAACCTTCTGCGTATCAGTTACATGGTTTAACCCACTGGACCACCATCTCATGAATCGACTCATTGATTCATAATGCTTCAAAGCTTCATGAGGTCGTGTTTTGAAATCATCATCACTACATAAGTCGTTATTTATGTTTTTTTGCGCACAAAAACTATTCTCGTCACTTCATAAAGTTATTGTAGAACCACTGTAGTGAGATGGACTTTGTAACGACGTCTTTAGTGTCTTTTAAGGGTCTTGAGAGTGTAAAGTGCATTGAGCCAATGGAGGCCTTTCAGAGCCATCAGATTTACACTAAAATATCTTCATTTGTGTCTGAAGATGAACGGAGGTCTGACGGGTGTCCAACGACATGAGGGTAAGTAATTAATGACAGAATTTACATTTTTGGGTGAACTAACCCTTTAATCGACTATTATGGGGCAGCTCTAATCATATATTAGAGAGATGATGCTTGTTCAGGGCTTGTTTTAGGTCGTTTAGATGCCATAGACCCCTAAATGGGACCCAATCCGTTACACACTGAAAAAGTAATGCTGTAATCTAACCAGTTTCCGCAGCAGTTGGCTCAGTGTAGTGAAGCAGGACGGTTAGAACTGTAAAATGGTTGATCTGGATTGTCTAACAGTCGCTCTCTGTTCCTCAGCTGGTTCCCCCGTTCAAACCGCAGGTGACCTCAGAAACAGACACCAGATATTTCGATGAGGAGTTCACAGGACAGACCATCACCATCACACCACCGGGACAAGGTACAGCCGCACACACACCTGCAGGAGAGAAAACTGATCAATATACAGTCCTGGACAGAATTACTGACACCTTTAGTCAAAGGGGTCATCACACACACACTCTGGTGTTGATCTTAAGTATCTGTAGAGTAGTGTTGATCACACACACACACACACACACACAGTCTGGTGTTGATCTTGAGTATCTGTAGAGTAGTGTTGATCACACACACACACACACACACACACACACACACAGTCTGGTGTTGATCTTAAGTATCTGTAGAGTAGTGTTGATCACACACACACACACACACACACACACACACACACACACACACACACACACACACACACACACACACACACACACAGTCTGGTGTTGATCTTGAGTATCTGTAGAGTAGTGTTGATCACACACACACACACACACACACACAGTCTGGTGTTGATCTTAAGTATCTGTAGAGTAGTGTTGATCACACACACACACACACACAGTCTGGTGTTGATCTTGAGTATCTGTAGAGTAGTGTTGATCACACACACACACACACACACACACACACACACACACACACACAGTCTGGTGTTGATCTTGAGTATCTGTAGAGTAGTGTTGATCACACACACACACACACACACAGTCTGGTGTTGATCTTGAGTATCTGTAGAGTAGTGTTGATCACACACACACACACACACACACACACACAGTCTGGTGTTGATCTTGAGTATCTGTAGAGTAGTGTTGATCACACACACACACACACACACACACACACACACAGTCTGGTGTTGATCTTGAGTATCTGTAGAGTAGTGTTGATCACACACACACACACACACAGTCTGGTGTTGATCTTGAGTATCTGTAGAGTAGTGTTGATCACACACACACACACACACACACACACACACACAGACACACACACACACACACACACAGTCTGGTGTTGATCTTGAGTATCTGTAGAGTAGTGTTGATCACACACACACACACACACAGTCTGGTGTTGATCTTGAGTATCTGTAGAGTAGTGTTGATCACACACACACACACACACACACACACACACAGACACACACACACACACACACACAGTCTGGTGTTGATCTTGAGTATCTGTAGAGTAGTGCTGATCCTTCATATCTCCAGAGAGTCTTTAGTTTATCAGATCTATAAAAGACAGAAACACTGAACAGATTCTTTCAGAACACAGCCGAGTCCGTGGAGGCGTGCAGTGGGCGGAGCTAAAGACACACACACACGTACACACATTGCCAACAAAACACACACACACTCTCTCACACACACACACACACACACTCACAAACGTTGGTGTTGTTCACATTATATGCACTTACACTCCGATTGCCAACAAAACACACACACACTCACACACACACAAACACACACACACACACGTTTGTTTTTGTGAAATGTGAGGACATTCCATAGGCGTAATGGTTTTTATACCGTACAAACCGTATTTTCTATCCCCTTACACTGCCCCTAAACCTAAACCTACCCCTCACACACACACACACACACACACACTGCCCCTGCCCCTAAACCTACCCATCACACACACACACACACACACACACACACACTGCCCTTGCCCCTAAACCTACCCATCACACACACACACACACACACACACTGCCCTTGCCCCTAAACCTACCCATCACACACACACTCACACACACTCACACACACACACACACACACTGCCCCTAAACCTACCCATCACACACACACACTGCCCTTGCCCCTAAACCTACCCATCACACACACACACACACACACACACACACTGCCCTTGCCCCTAAACCTACCCATCACACACACACACACACACACACTTCTTTAGTGACATCCTTCTCGACTTGTGTTAGCCGGATGATGGCCATGCTCTCGCTCCTGCTCCGGCTGTGTCCATACAAGGATTTTCCGCCCTTTATGACCTCACACACACACCATTCTCCAAAAAAAAAACTACTTTCCGAAACTTGTGAGCACAGAAATACTCCGTCATACGTCCAGCTCGTGTCAACTCTTTAACAGGATAAAAAACTCATCCCAGATGTTCACGTCTTTCTTTCTTCAGTTGAACACAAATTAAGTTTTTTGAGGAAAACATTCCAGGATTTTTCTCCTCATAATGGACTTCAATGGGAACCAACGGCTGAAGATCCAAATCAGTGCAGCTTCAGAGGAAGAGCTTCAGACCAGGAATAGAGTCTGATCTAGAGGAACCAAAAAATAAACATTTATATACTTTTAACCTAAAATGAGTGACTTCGGTGTTGTGCTTCTTCATGACGTATGACATCATCACGTCGGAAAGGTCACATGACGTAGGTGGAAGTGCTGACGTGTAAATCAAACGCCCTTTACAAATAAAGGTAAAACAACGGTTTTGAAGTTGGAGAACGTGAGTTTGTTGGCATTGGGTCAGTACTTCCACCCAGAGCTCTAACCACTATAGACACTGAGGGGGGCAAATCCCCCCCGAATAATTAGAAATGGCCAAATTGCCCCCCCCCCCCCATTTTTTAATATTCCTGATGCTGCTCTGCTGTACTCCATCACACCTCGCTCTATATCTGACAACTGTTTTATGATAAAGCGTTCAGCGACCAACAGTAATATCAAGTAATGCAAGATACTAGACATTTTATTATGAAATTTCACCATTTTGAATTGAAAAAATGACATTATTTACGTAAATCATAACTGAATTTGACGTGACAAGAAGCATTTTTACATATTAGGCAGATGAAAATAAGAGTGAACGTGTGCATATTTAAAAATGTATATATTATTTTCTAATATTTACTTCATAACTACAATAGAACTGGAACTTTTTACCGTATTTCTTTACCGAATGCTCTGACATCAGACTGCTCTTGTTTTAAAGAAGACATGTGGACGGATTCAAATGTCCAAGCGTCCAACTAGACGCGGTTTTGACGCTCAATTCACGTTTGGTGTGAACGCAGCATTATGAGTATGAAAATATTCTTGTTGCAAATTGATAAATTACTGCTCCGTACACTCTAAAAAATGCGGGGTTAAAAACAACCCAAGTTGGGTTGAAAATGGACTAACCCAGCAATTTAGTTGTTTTAACCCAGTGAATGGGTTGTTTTTACTCAGTGAATGGGTTGTTTTAACCCAGCAATTGGGTTGTTTTTATTCAGTGAATTGGTTGTTTTAACCCAGCAATTGGGTTGTTTTAACTAAGTGAATGGGTTGTTTTAACCCAGCAATTGGGTTGTTTTAACCCAGCGGTTGGGTTGTTTTTACTCAGTGAATTGGTTGTTTTAACCCAGCGATTGGGTTGTTTTTACTCAGTGAATGGGTTGTTTTAACCTAGCAGTTGGGTTGTTTTTACTCAGTTAATTGGTTGTTTTAACCCAGCGGTTGGGTTGTTTTAACTAAGTGAATGGGTTGTTTTAACCCAGCGGTTGGGTTGTTTTTACTCAGTGAATTGGTTGTTTTAACCCAGCGATTGGGTTGTTTTAACTAAGTGAATGGGTTGTTTTAACCCAGCGGTTGGGTTGTTTTTACTCAGTGAATTGGTTGTTTTAACCTAGCGATTGGGTTGTTTTAACTAAGTGAATGGGTTGTTTTAACCCAGCGGTTGGGTTGTTTTTACTCAGTGAATTGGTTGTTTTAACCCAGCGGTTGGGTTGTTTTAAATCAGCGAATGGGTTGTTTTAACCCAGTGGTTGGGTTGTTTTTACCCAGCGGTTGGGTTGTTTTTACTCAGTGAATTGGTTGTTTTAACCCAGTGAATGGGTTGTTTTAACCCAGTGAATGGGTTGTTTTAACCCAGCAAAATGGTTGTTTTAACCCAGCGATTGGGTTGTTTTTACTCAGTGAATTGGTTGTTTTAACCCAGCGATTGGGTTGTTTTAACTAAGTGAATTGGTTGTTTTAACCCATCAATTGGGTTGTTTTACCCAGCGTTTGGGTTGTTTTAACCCAGCGGTTGGGTTGTTTTTACTCAGTGAATTGGTTGTTTTAACCCAGCGATTGGGTTGTTTTAACTAAGTGAATTGGTTGTTTTAACCCATCAATTGGGTTGTTTTACCCAGCGTTTGGGTTGTTTTAACCCAGCGGTTGGGTTGTTTTTACTCAGTGAATTGGTTGTTTTAACCCAGTGGTTGGGTTGTTTTTACTCAGTGAATTGGTTGTTTTAACCCAGTGGTTGGGTTGTTTTAACTCAGTGAATTGGTTGTTTTAACCCATCAATTGGGTTGTTTTACCCAGCGTTTGGGTTGTTTTAACCCAGCGATTGGGTTGTTTTAACCTAGCGGTTGGGTTGTTTTTACTCAGTGAATTGGGTTGTTTTAACCTAGCAATTGGGTTGTTTTAACCCAGCGGTTGGGTTGTTTTAACCCAGCGGTTGGGTTGAATGTTTGCTTAAAACAACCCAATTGCTGGGTTAGTCTTGGGTGTTTTTTAACCCAGCATTTTTTAGAGTGTAATGAATTTTGAAATATGAAAACTAGAGATTGTAAGCTTTCAGACGATATCTAGTTTGTCTAGATTAGGTTTAGTGTAGGATATTACGGTTTTATATTTGGGTGGGCCGCTGACACTTTAACAGGTTCCCTTTTAATCCTTTAATAATTGAATTCCTAACAAACTTAAGTCCAATGTCTAAGTCATGGTCACGTCGGCACTTCCACCTACGTCATGTGACCTTTCCGACGTGATGATGTCATACGTCATGAAGAAGCACAACACAGAAGTCACTCATTTTAGGTTAAAATTATATAAATATACATTTTTTGGTTCCTCTAGATCAGACTCTATTCCTGGTCTGAAGCTCTTCCTCTGAAGCTGCACTGATTTGGATCTTCAGCCGTTGGTTCCCATTGAAGTCCATTATGAGGAGAAAAATCCTGGAATGTTTTCCTCAAAAATCTTCAACTGAAGAAAGAAAGACGTGAACATCTGGGATGAGATGGGGACAGTAAAATATCAGGAAATGTTCATTTTGAAGTGAACTCATCCAGCTCTAATATTTACATGTGAATGGACGTTCTTGATTGACAGATGTGTCGTCCAATCAGCAGTTAGTAATCCTCTGACTGGTTGTTGTGTGTGTGTGTGTGTGTGTGTGTGTGTGTGTGTGTGTGTATGTTCAGCTGACAGTATGGAGCTGTTCGACAGCGAGAGGCGGCCGCACTTCCCACAGTTCTCCTACTCCGCCAGCGGGACGGCCTGAGCTGCTCCTGCTTCTGTGGCCTTTCAGTGGTGATCTGAGGATATCAGAGGGAACACACACACACACACACACACATCTCCATCCGCCAGATTCATCTCTAGTCTGGTACTGAAGTATTAAAACTAACGCCATGCCAAAATATGCTTTTATTTCCATTCCA
Source organism: Gobio occitaniae (assembly GCA_033150135.1). Lineage (NCBI taxonomy): Eukaryota > Metazoa > Chordata > Actinopteri > Cypriniformes > Gobionidae > Gobio > Gobio occitaniae. The sequence continues at coordinate 106,597 of JARQWZ010004168.1, forward strand.
AAACAGCCGTTATATGAATCGACCAATCAGCTTCAGCCTCTACCCCTAACGTTTGGAGTGTGCAATACAGAAGAAATGTAGATAAAGTATGTTTTGTATTAATTATTAAAATGACTGAACTCCACTTAACTAGACATTAACTTATTAAACCCAAACCCAGTTTTAAATGCATCACTGGATTAATCATTTATGATGATGGAATTTTATACAATTCAGTCATAACAATGATCCATTGTTGTCATTGCATATCATATTTGTTTTGATTTAAAGCCTTTATTTAGTCATTATTAGTGTGTGTTTCTCGACGGTTGTGTGTGTGTTTCCCAACGGTTGTGTGTGTGTTTCCCGACGGTTGCGTGTGTGTTTCCCGACGGTTGCGTGTGTGTTTCCCGACGGTTGTGTGTGTGTTTCCCGACGGTTGTGTGTGTGTTTCCCGACGGTTGTGTGTGTGTTTCCCGACGGTTGTGTGTGTGTTCCCCGACGGTTGTGTGTGTGTTTCCCGACGGTTGTGTGTGTGTTTCCCGACGGTTGTGTGTGTGTTTCCCGACGGTTGTGTGTGTGTTTCCCGACGGTTGTGTGTGTGTTTCTGTGGCACAGGTACTTTAGCGACTGGAGTAAACCTGCAGACTGTTAGATATGACTCTGTGTTTTTGCTCAGACTCGTTTGTTAGTTATATATTAATAACCAGAAATGATGTATGTCATGCTCCACACACACACTCACACATAAAACACTCACACACTCTCTCTCACACATACACACACACTCTCTCTCTCACACACACGCTCACGTACACACACACACACACACACACTCTCTCACACATATGCTCACGCACACACACACACACTCTCTCTCACACATATGCTCACGCACACACACACACACACACACATATATACT
>JARQWZ010004168.1:112500-117500 GCA_033150135.1 Gobio occitaniae
AGTCAATACGCCCTCAATCCTTCTCCAAAACGTGTTTTTTTCTTACCCTGATTCACTGCGGTAAGTCTGTTATACGCGTTAATAGTTTTAGACCTGACGGGTAGGTTTTCGCGGGAGATTGCGTAGATCCGTTAAATGCTCGTGCGTGTTTTTGAAATGTTGTAAAAGCGACGCGGAGATGATTTTATGACTCAACAGGTGAGTAAGATGTTTTATTGAACTGATAAAATGTCATATATCGCTCTCTAACAGAGTTCACCGTAAAGCAGTGTCTGTTGTGAAGCTCATATTCCTCCGCGCAGTCACGCAGAGCCGAAGCACAACCATAACAGTGTTCTTCCGCGAAATGCGTGCAGTTTTGTTTTAAACGCTGGAGAGATCAAAAGTTACACCGTATGAAGTGTAATAAATAACATTAATGAGTAATGCATGTGTTAATGTTAGTTAATAAAAGGTCCAGTAAATAACAGTTACACAGATAATGTGGCCCAATCAATGTAGAATGAGATTAGAGCTTTATAAGTAGTTTTGTCATTTAAATATCGTACAGGGGCCATAAAATAGTTAAAATATTATTATTGTGGTGTAATGGGTTTTATTAGGAAAGGGGGGTTTTATTATGAAGCGTCTAACAGGAAGTACCGGAACTACTAGGTGCTCAGGGGTTATGTGAAACGAATGTGAGTTGGAAAATGACGCATGAATAAATGCTGTTGAGTTGCTCTACAATGTGTCGCTTGAATCTATGCCCAATAACACGACATGGTGTCAGAAGTCGGGCGGCAGTAAGAGCTTAATCGCCGGGGAGTGAAAGTAAGCTGTTCTGGGAGTGAAAAAGAAGGTTTTATCAGGAGAAAATAATGTCGGATGCAGAGGAAGCGGGAGCAAGCGCACTGCATACGCAGCCTCGCAGGTAAACGGAGGCAACAATGCTAACGCAAATCCACCCCCGAACGCCACATTCACCATTCAGCCTCCCGAAGCGTTTGATTTTTCTAAGCCTCAGCAATGGGAAAAGTGGATACGGAGATTCGAAAGATTCCGTCTAGCCAGCAATCTGCATCTTAGCTCAGAGGCTAACCAGGTAAACACGCTCATCTACTGTATGAGGGATGAAGCGGACGATATTCTACGAGGTCAAGCTTTATCGGACGTGCAGAGACAACAGTATCAAGCGGTAAGAGATACTTTGGACGTATATTTTGTGCCCAGGAAAAACATTATCTACGAAAGAGCCCGGTTTAATCAAAGAGTGCAGCTAGCTAATGAGACTGTTGACTCGTTTGTCACCGCGCTTTATGCTTTGGCGGAAAACTGCAACTACGGTGCACTACACAATGAGTTAATAAGAGATCGCCTCGTCGTGGGACTCAGAGACACTAGCTTAGCTGAGAGATTACAAATGGACAAGGATTTGACGCTGGAGAAGGCAGTAAATCAAGCCCGGCAGTCAGAAGTGATAAAAAGGCAACAAACAGGCATTAGAGGAGAGAACAACACGGAAATAGATGCCGTGTCAGTGAAATATAGAAAACAACAGCATCCAAAACACAAGTCCCCAACTCAGCCAAAGTACAAAACAAAGTCCAAAACACCAAATGAGAGATCCTGCTATAGATGTGGGAAAACACCTGCACATGCTAAAGTTCAATGTCCAGCAAAAGATGTGACCTGTCATACTTGTGGTAAAAGAGGACATTACAGTAAGGTGTGTAAGTCTGTTAAATCCGTGCATGAGATAGAAACAGAGAAATATAATGACACACCCATGTTTCTTGGTTCTGTGGACGCAGGTTTAGATCCTTGGTGTGCAGATCTTACCATCAGAAACCACAAAGTCAGATTTAAGATTGACACTGGAGCGGATGTTTCAGTTATCCCAGCCCAGATGTACTACAGTATAAACCAAAATGTGTCAGAGTTATGCAAACCAGACAGACCATTGTTTGGACCTGGGGGCACTCCTCTCAATGTGTTGGGTATGTGCAGAGAAACATTGTGCAAAGGTGAAGAAGAAATTGAAGAGAACGTATATGTTATCAAAGATTTGCACATAGCACTGTTGAGCAGGCCAGCAAGTGTCAAGCTAAACCTTGTGTCTAGAGCAGATAGCATAGACACGAAAGTGTTAAATGAGAAATATCCAAAGCTGTGTCAGGGTTTGGGGTTAACCCTTTAAGACCTAAGGGTATTTTTACAATTAATTTTCCGCCTGGTTTTATTTACTAAAAAAGCTTGTAAAACATCAACCCTGTTGTGCACAGACAATTGACACACCTCTTTTTTTTCAAGACAAGTTGCACTGTCAGTATATTTGTGTTGCATTGATGTCACCTGAATGTAAAATAAGTTATGGGACCATAAAGACAAATGAAAACATAAAACGGAAATTGAATCACTCAAATATTTATTGAAAACACACACAAATAAATAAAAGCTAAGCATATTTCCTCTGGAAAACAGTTTGTTCAAGTCTTTGGAGTCCTGGAACTCAGGAATAAACATGATAACTTATACAGAACCAAAACTATTTACATTTTTCCAAAAAAATTCCAGGCGTTTTTGGCCTCTTTGGATTTTGGATATTTACTGGTGCCAAGCCTCAAAACAGTTCCTATCAGGAACTTCTCCTCAAACTTTCTCCTCAAACTTTCTCCACAAAACTGCAGCGCGTCTCTCTCTCTCTCTCTCCTCAACACTAGCCGTGCGTCTCTCTCTATCCACAATAACAGAGCTGTGGTTCATGCGTAATGACGCACACCAACGTGGATGACGGATCAGCCTGTCATTGGTCAAACCCTCATCCAAAATGGCAGCTAGCATCGCGTTAGCGGCAAAAATGACGGAAAATTTATAAATTATGGACATCAAGTGGATAAATCTTGGATGTAAGCGTTTTGATTTATTGATGAACAACTCCAAAAAGATGCACATGTTCCAGGCTGGATAGAAAACCTTCTGTAAAGGCTACAAAGACACCCTCATGATGGCTAGCTCGTTAGCTTTCTGCTGGAAAAAACGGTAAGAAAATCGATAAAAGTTTCATGAAATAATATAGATATTTATCGGAGGTGCCGTGTGACGTCGTGGACGATGCCGTCGGGCTCTGAGGGTTAATGCAGCAACCTTATACTATTAAGCTGAAACCTGACGCTGTTCCTTTTTCTCTGGCCACACCAAGACGTGTCCCCATTCCTTTGTTGGGAAAAGTGAAACAGGAACTGGAAAAAATGGAGTCCATGGGAGTAATCAGCAGAGTTGAAGAGCCAACTGAATGGTGCTCAGGTATGGTCCCAGTGCCAACCAAAAATGACTCACTCACCTCAATGATGCAGTGTGCAGAGAGAAGTACATCTTACCTTCAGTGGAACAGACACTTGGATCCCTGGCTGGAACAAATGTCTTCAGGAAGTTAGATGCCAACAGAGGGTTTTGGCAGGTCCCATTGTCACCTGAGTCAGCACACTATACAACATTCATTACCCCTTTCGGACGCTACCATTTTAACAGACTTCCTTTTGGAATAGCCTCAGCCCCAGAACATTTTCAACGGAGATTGTCAGTGATTCTCAATGGGCTATCAGGCGTGGTTTGTCACATGGATGACATACTCATTTGGGGAAAGGACCAGCAGGAACATAATATCAGACTTCACACAGTGCTTCACAAACTGCAGGAGGCTGGTGTCACAATAAATATGGAGAAATGTGACTTAAGCAAACATGAGGTAAAGTTCCTTGGACACATTTTGTCCGCGAAGGGAGTCCAACCCGACCCGGACAAAATCAGAGCAGTCAAAGCGATGAAAGAGCCGTCAAATGTCAGCGAAGTGCGCAGCTTTCTTGGGATGGTCAACCAGTTAGGTAAATTTATTCCAGGACTGGCTGAAAAAGATAAGCCCCTAAGAGATCTGCTTTCAAAGAAAAACCAGTGGGTTTGGGGCTATGCACAACAAAAAGCATTTGATCAGCTGAAAAGTGAACTGATATCAACTCCTGTTCTCACACTCTATGATCCAAACAAAGATCTTAAGCTGTCCGCTGATGCCTCATCCTATGGACTCGGAGCAGTCCTATTTCAAAAAGCAGGTGAGCAGTGGAGACCGGTAGCATACGCCTCACGCTCCTTACCTGAGACAGAGCAGAGGTATGCACAGGTGGAGAAGGAGGCGCTTGGACTAACGTGGGGATGTGAAAGATTTAAAGACTTCCTCATCGGGAGACACTTCTCCTTAGAAACTGACCACAAGCCACTTGTCAGTCTGAAAGCCCTAACCGAGCTTCCACCCAGAATCCAGCGGTTCCGACTAAGGCTCATGAGGTACAGTTACTCCATTTCACACACTCCAGGCAAAGCACTCTTCACAGCGGACACTCTTTCACGCGCACCTGTCGAACAAGATTCAGATCCTAAAGCTGCAGCAGATCTAATGGCTGACACAAACATCTACGTTGATGAAATAATCAGAAGCCTACCTGCTAGCTCAACATACATCACACAACTGAAAGAACAATTAAAGGCAGATAAAACGTGTTTGGAAGTCATGTCTTTGTGTCAGAGAGGCTGGCCAGATTACAGCCATCTCACAGGTCCAATCAAAGCATATTGGCCACACAGAGACACTCTAACTCAGTGCTTCTCAATTATTTTTTGTCACGCCCCCCCTAGGAAGAAGAAAACATTTCGCGCCCCCCCAGTGCTCGCTGGTTTACTGAAGTTGCATTCACAAAGCGGGACGATTGTCGGCAATATTCGGCACGTTTTCGATGAAAAAACTCAAGCGGCTTATCAGCGTGATTGGGGTGTAATGTCTGTAAGTGACGCCTTAATTTATTTGGCTTCATACTGTCCGCTGCCAACATTTTTAGACACAGTAAACATACCGGTCTTTCTTCGTCTCCCACCGTAGTCGCAGTGAAGCCAAGCGCAACATACGCTTCGTCATATTTCCTCGTCTTAGCTTTCGGGAGGCTTAACGTGTTTCCCTCATTATCTCCGTC
>JARQWZ010004169.1:0-122579 GCA_033150135.1 Gobio occitaniae
CACTCTGACTCCTCACTCTCGCCAGTCTCCACCCTGACTCCTCACTCTCGCCAGTCTCCACCCTGACTCCTCACTCTCTCCAGTTTCCACTCTGACTCCTCACTCTCTCCAGTCTCCACCCTGACTCATCACTCTCTCCAGTCTCCACCCTGACTCCTCACTCTCTCCAGTCTCCACCCTGACTCCTCACTCTCTCCAGTCTCCACCCTGACTCCTCACTCTCTCCAGTCTCCACTCTGACTCCTCACTCTCTCCAGTCTCCACTCTGACTCCTCACTCTCTCCAGTCTCCACCCTGACTCCTCACTCTCGCCAGTCTCCACCCTGACTCCTCACTCTCTCTAGTCTCCACCCTGACTCCTCACTCTCGCCAGTCTCCACCCTGACTCCTCACTCTCTCCAGTCTCCACCCTGACTCCACACTCTCTCCAATCTCCACCCTGACTCCTCACTCTCTCCAGTCTCCACCCTGACTCCTCACTCTCTCCAGTCTCCACTCTGACTCCACACTCTCTCCAGTCTCCACCCTGACTCCTCACTCTCTCCAGTCTCCACCCTGACTCCACACTCTCTCCAGTCTCCACCCTGACTCCTCACTCTCGCCAGTCTCCACCCTGACTCCTCACTCTCTCCAGTCTCCACTCTGACTCCACACTCTCTCCAGTCTCCACCCTGACTCCTCACTCTCTCCAGTCTCCACCCTGACTCCACACTCTCTCCAGTCTCCACCCTGACTCCTCACTCTCGCCAGTCTCCACCCTGACTCCACACTCTCTCCAATCTCCACCCTGACTCCTCACTCTCTCCAGTCTCCACCCTGACTCCTCACTCTCTCCAGTCTCCACTCTGACTCCTCACTCTCTCCAGTCTCCACCCTGACTCCTCACTCTCACCAGTCTCCACCCTGACTCCTCACTCTCTCCAGTCTCCACCCTGACTCCTCACTCTCGCCAGTCTCCACCCTGACTCCTCACTTGTGAACTTGTGAAATGAATGTCAATGAGGTTCAGTGTTGATTGGTTCCAAATTCTTCAAATTATCATCAGAAGAAAGAAAGTGTGTGTGTGTGTGTGGGTGTGTGTGTTGTCAGTGCACAGATAACCAGCCACCTCTAATGGAATCATCAGTGACTACAGCAGGAAGCAGAAACAATCCGCTGGAATAATGTGGAAAGATGGGATGATTCCGGAGCCAGTGATGGATGCATGTTTGTGCATAAACAATCAATAGTGTGATGTAATTTACTGGTATTACATTACAACATCCACTGAACACAATGTACCATGGTATTCTCTGTAGATACTGCAGTATATCTCTGCTTGAGCTCGTCACAGTTAATGGATTCTGGCACTGATCTGTTTGTGTCTTCATAACACAGAGAGCGAGCGAGACATTATTAGAGATCTCTGGATGAGACACATGAGTTTAAACTCATGTCTGTCGGAGAAACAGTTGAGATACGAATGAGATCATCTCTCACTCACTCTCTGTTCTTCTCGCTCATAATTTCCCTTTCATTCAGTTCATGTGCAAATCCGCATTGAAAGCAGCTTGTGTGTGTCATTGTGAGGAGATTTGAATATTAAACAGCTGATTATCATGATCATGTGACCGTCTGCTGCTGAAAGGGACCATAATACAGGTCATTACCTCTCCACACTGGTTTGGGTGGTTGATCAGTTGAGCTACTAACCGGTATAAGGTCAGTCTGGTTAAGGCTTTAGTTTATATCTGCAGTTTTCAAACCAGTCTGTGGAAAAATGTAGAGAAAAACTGTAAAAATCTGAAAATAAATCATTTAAAAAAGAAAGGATTGAAGAGAGAGGGAAAGAAAGCTGCAGGAGGAATAACTTCTAGTTATTCTTGTGTAAGAAGCGTAACTGTTCGTATCACTTTGCCTCAGTGTAGTGGTGTTGTCAAAAATGTTGGCATCCTCATACTAATGTGAGCCAATCAGAGAGCAAATGAGACATTATTGAGATCTCCAGAGATCATCAGAAACATCTGGAGTGTGAAATAAGTCTTTATACATGACAATATATGCCCTTCAGTTCTAGATGATTATATTTGAGGGTCTGTTGTGTCTGAAAGATCGAGATGATGCAGATCAGGAATGTGCTCTATATCAGACAAGGCTGTTCGTCTCATTATCTGTGTTTCGATCCTCAGGGAATCCCAGCAGCTCCTGATGTCTGAAGATCTGCTGTAAGCCATGATCCCTGGAGCCATGAGCCACGCGGCCCTCGTGCTGCTGATCGCCGCCTCGCTCCGCTCTCGCTGTGAGTATATGATACTATAACCTTCCTCTCGCTGTGAGTATATTATACTATAACCTTCCTCTCGCTGTGAGTATATGATACTATAACCTTCCTCTCGCTGTGAGTATATGATACTATAACCTTCCTCTCGCTGTGAGTATATGATACTATAACCTTCCTCTCGCTGTGAGTATATGATACTATAACCTTCCTCTCACTGTGAGTATATGATACTACAACCCCAAATCAGAAAAAGTTGGGACAGTATGGAAAACGCAAATAAAAAAAAAGAAGTGATTTCTAAATTTACTTTGACTTGTATTTCATTGCAGACAATATGAACACAAAATATTTAATGTTTTGTCTGGTCAACTTCATGTCATTTGTAAATATGCATCCTTTCCTGTCATTCAGACCTGCAACACATTTAAAAAAAGTTGGGACAGGAGCAATTTAGGGCTAGTAATGAGGTAAAATGGTTAAATAATGATGTGATTTGAAACAGGTGATGTCAACAGGTGATTGTAATTATGATTTGGTACAAAAGCATCTTCCTAGAAAGGTCTAATCCTTTAGGAGCAAAGATGGGTCGAGGATCGCCAGTTTGCCAACAAATACGTGAGAAAATTATTGTAATGTTTAAAAACAATGTTCCTCAAAGAAAGATAGGAAGAGATTTGGATATTTCACATTCAACAGTGCATAACATAATTAAAAGATTCAAGGAATCTGGAGGAATTTCAGTGCGTAAAGGACAAGGGCGCAAGCCTAATTGTCATTCATCTATAAGCGATATCACCACATGGGCTCAGGACTACTTTGGCAAACCTTTGTCAAGTACCACAATACGTAGTTACATCCACAAATGCCAGTTAAAACTGTACTGTGCCAAAAGGAAGCCCTATGTTAACAGTGTCCAGAAGCGCCGTCGACTTCTCTGGGCTCGAGGCATCTGGGATGGACCATCACACAGTGGAAACGTGTACTGTGCTCAGATGAAGCAGTATTTCAGGTGTTTTTTGGGAGGAATGGACACCGTGTGCTCCGGACCAAAGAAGAAAAGGATCATCCAGACTGTTACCAGCAACAAGTCCAGAAGCCAGGGTGTGTCATGGTATGGGGTTGTGTCAGTGCCCTTGGCAAAGGTAACTTGCACTTCTGTGAAGGCTCCATTAATGCTGAAAAGTACATAGAGATTTTGGAGCATAATATGCTGCCTTCAAGAAGACATCTTTTCCAGGGACGTCCATGCATATTTCAACAAGACAATGCAAAAGCACATTCTGCACACATTCTGCAGTCCTGGCTGCGGAGGAAGAGGGTTCGGGCACTTGACTGGCCTGCCTCAGTCCTGATCTGTCTCCAATAGAGAATGTGGACAACGAAGACCCCGAACTGTTGCCCACCTTAAGACTTGTTTGCAGGAAGAATGGGACAAAATTACACCTGAAACACTTCATCACTTGGTGTCTTCAGTCCCTAAACGTCTTTTAAGTGTTGTGAAAAGGAATGGCAACATTACAAAGTGGTAAATGCTTTACTGTCCCAACTTTTTTTGAAATGTGTTGCAGGTCTGAATGACAGGAAAGGATGCATATTTACAAATGACATGAAGTTGACCAGACAAAACATGAAATATTTTGTGTTCATATTGTCTGCAATGAAATACAAGTCAAAGTAAATGTAGAAATCACTTCTTTTTTTTTTATTTGCGTTTTCCATACTGTCCCAACTTTTTCTGATTTGGGGTTGTACTATTACCTTCCTCTCGCTCTGAGTATATAATACTATAATCTTCCTCTCACTGTGAGTGTACGCCTGAATCTGCTGGATCAGATCTGTGTCCTGCTGTCGTCCTGTGTTACTGCAGACGGTCAGTGATCAGAGGACATCAGAGTCTCCGATCGTCCGCTATCTCACACACACATCAGCGCTCTGATCGTCCGCTATCTCACACACACATCAGCGGTCACTGCTTTATAAACGGACCCAGAGAGGATCTGCACTACGACTCTTGCTTAATCAGACTTAATGCTCAATTAGGATTCGCTCTTCCAAAGATAATGAAAACGAGATAAAATGGTTATAGTGCCAGATTCTTCCTTTTATTTATTTAACCTTTATTTTTATTTGTTTTTCAGTTGAATTATATTTGAAATTAAATTAAATCCACTCTTAAACAGTCCAAAGTTCAATAAATGCATGTTTCTGACCTCATTATTGACTAGAATATGAACTTCAGTCACTCTTAAAGATCTATGACTGTCATTTCTCGTGTATTTACTGTATAGATGTTCACATGCGTCTCATAGGTAGAATTAAAGAGATGCACTGAATCATTCTGGGATGTCACATGTAAAGATGGCATGGTGTTTTGTGTTTCAGTTTGCTCAGTGTGTGCCGATTTCCCAGGAGTCTTTGGAGGTAAGGTCCATCTCCTTGTTTCCGCTGTGAGGTTTATTTCCGTGGGCATCATCAGTCACATTCGCTATTGTGTTTAGACAAACTGGTTGTTGCTGGAAAGCTAAAGCGTCCTGGTTAGGACACGCAGTGTGACGAGAATCTGTTCAGGGAAGATCAGGCGGACGGTACAGTGATTCAGGGCTCTAATGTAGAAGCAGGGCATTGTGGGGGAGCAGGAGATTAAGCGAACGTCTGTGGCTTTTCCATTTCCCCGGCCTGACCGCCTCCACCCGTTCTCCAGCAGAGCCTTGGGAGCCCGCGTGCCCTGCCAGACGTTTAGTGGTTCCTGGAGAGACTTTGATCTGTGTGTGTTTCATCCGCGCGACTGCAGAGCTGTCAATCAAACCGCTTTAATACTTTAACATCACTGATATGATAATATAGTTAAGATTAAATGAGCTTTCATTTGCATATTTAGTTTTTATTGTAATATATACATTACTGTATAGTATTATAGTACTTTTTTTAATGATATAGTATTCAAACATCTTGGTATAATCCATTCAAATTATTATTTTTAATCATTTTAATTGGGACAGGGGTTGCTTTGTAAAATATTCATAAGATCTTTACTTTAGTTTCTTTAAATATATAAATGTAATGTTTTCTTTGTTATCATGCAGAAGTGTGTGAGACCAGTGTAATGATAATCACGGCTGTTTTACGCGTGTGTTTAGATCAGTAACCGATCCGTCTGATGCCTGGACGAGTTAATAACATTAAATCACGAGCGAGCTGAAGATTACACCCCCCGCTCATGAATAATTCATATCTGATTAGACGAGACGGCAGCCGATTCCTGAATCTAACATCAGAAGATCCCAGTTCCTCCGTCTGTCCGGATACACTCTCTAAATCACTCGCACTCACTCCACAACATTCACCACACTTTCTGAAACATAACTCATGTGTTTATCATCTCAATGTGCTGCGACTCAAATAATGCAGTTAACGTCAAGCACTCAGAGCACGAGAGGATGAGAGAGAAACCTGGAGCAGCCGTGTCCGGAAGCACAAACTCCATTGATCTGATCCACTGGGACTGATTTTGACCAATCACTGATCAACCTCTACAGATGGCCTGACTGTGAGCTGCTGGTTATTAGCCCAGGCTTTATACCACATTATTTCACATGAAAGTGAAAGTAATCAACAGCTGAATTTGTGATCATCATTAATCGCAGTGGCGTCAGACTCTCTCTAATGATTGATATCCCAGCATGCACTAATGGAGCCGGAAAGGACTGGACTCTCTTTACTCTCTTAAGGCACATTATTATGCATAATTTATCAGTGCACGTTGAGAAAGTCATTGTTATAATGTTTCACTTTCTACTTTTCAAATCAACTGTTCCTGATGCAGTCGGATCAGATCTCACTCAGACGTGTGTCACGTGTTGAGTTTATAATGTGTGTCATGTGTTGAGTTTATAATGTGTGTTTATAATGCGTGTCATGTTTCTAATGTATCTGCTGATGTGTTACTCTGAGCTCGTCCTCATCTGTGCGTCTGACTGTATCTCCTGCTGTCTCAGACGAGGCATCAGGATTCGGGCCGGTGTTTGAGGAGCAGCCCGTCGACACCATTTACCCCGAAGAGTCTCCGGAGGACAAGATCAGCATGAGCTGCAGGACACGAGCCAACCCTCCCGCCTCATACAGGTCACACACCTGCTTTACCACACTTTACCACACTGCAGACATCACTACTGAAGGGGTTTGGGAGATGGATACAGTGGGGCAAAACAGTATTTAGTCAGCCACCAATTCTGCAAGTTCTCCCACTTAAAAAGATGAGAGAGGCCTGTAATTCTCATCATAGGTACACTTCAACTATGAGAGACAGAATGAGAAAAAAAAATCCAGAAAATCACATTGTCTGATTTTTAAAGAATTGATTTGCAAATTATGGTGGAAAATAAGTATTTGGTCAATAACAAAATTTAATCTCAACACTTTGTTGGCAATGACAGAGGTCAAACGTTTTCTGTAAGTCTCCACAAGGTTTTTACACACTGCTGCTGGTAGTTTGGCCCATTCCTCATGCAGATCTCCTCTAGAGCAGTGATGTTTTGGGGCTGTCGCTGGGCAACATGGATTTTCAACTCCCTCCCTCTATGGGGTTGAGATCTGGAGACTGGCTAGGCCACTCCAGGACCTTGAAATGCTTCTTCCGAAGCCACTCCTTCGTTGCCCAGGCGGTGTGTTTGGGATCATAGTCATGCTGAAAGACCCAGCCACGTTTCATCTTCAATGCCCTTGCTGATGGAAGGAGGGTTTTACTCAAGGCCCCATTCATTCTTTTCTTTTCACGGATCAGTCGTCCTGGTCCCTTTGCAGAAAAACAGCCCCAAAGCATGATGCCCCCCCCCCCCCCCCCCCCATGCTTCACAGTGGGTATGGCGTTCTTCTTTCTCCTCCAAACACGACAAGTTGTGTTTTTACCAAAAAGGTCTATTTTGGTTTCATCTGACCATATGACATTCCCCCAATTCTCTTCTGGATCATCCAAATGCTCTCTAGCAAACTTCAGACGGGCCGGACATGTCCTGGCTTAAGCAGGGGGACACGTCTGGCACTGCAGGAATCGAGTCCCTGGAGGCGGAGTGTGTTACTGATGGTAGCCTTTGTTACTGTGGTCGCAGCTCTCTGTAGGTCATTCACTTGGTCCCACCGTGATGGTTCTGGGAGTTTTGCTCACCGTTCTTCTGATAATTTTGACCCCACGGGGTGAGATCTTGCGTGGAGCCCCAGATCGAGGGAGATTATCAGTGGTCTTGTATGTCTTCTGGTGTCCTTTGACAGCTCTTTGGTCTTGGCTATAGTGGAGTTTGGAGTCTGACTGTTCGAGGTTGTGGACAGGTGTCTTTTATACTGATAACCAGTTCAAACAGGGGCCATTAATACAGGGAACCAGTGGAGGACAGAGGAGCCTCTTAAAGAAGAAGTTACAGGTCTGTGAGAGCCAGAAATCTTGCTTTTTTGAAGGTGACCAAATACTTATTTTCCACCATAATTTGCAAATCAATTCTTTACAAATCAGACAATGTGATCAACTGTCTCTCATAGTTGAAGTGTACCTATGATGAACATTACAGGCCTCTCTCATCTTTTTAAGTGGGAGAACTTGCACAATTGGTGGCTGACTAAATACTTTTTTGCCCCACTGTATATAGAACTATTATAGGGTTGGATTACTCATGAATGAAATGTTAATTATTAATGTTGAAAACATTTTTCCATCTTTTATTTAGTGAAATCATTTTCTGTCTGAGTCTGCTTCTGTGGATCATTGATCATTAGTGTTATTGAGATTGAGGATAGAACTCCTGATGCTTTTGCTCTTCATTATTCATTCATAATCTGATCAGCCATTCTACAGTAGTTCTGTGTTTCTGATGGGGTGTGTGTGTGTGTGTGTGTGTGTGTGTGTGTGTGTGTGTGTGTGTGTGTGTGTGTGTGTGTGTGTGTGTGTGTGTGTGTGTGTTCTCAGGTGGAGACAGAACAACACCGATATCGTCATTGACGATCACTACAGCCTAATGGACGGAAACCTGGTCATCAGTTTCCCCGACAAGAGCAAGCATGCTGGGAACTATTCATGTGTGGCCAGCAATGAGTTTGGGACGGTGGTCAGTCAGAGAGCGTCCGTTCAGTTCGGCTGTGAGTCTCTATGAGAGTGCCCTCACACACACACACACACACACACACTCACCCACACTCCCTCACACACACACACACACACTCTCTAACACACACAGAGCGGTTATTGTGCGGTTATTGTTCAGCACTTGACAGATATTAATGTGTCCCGTCAGACTTCACTTGTGCTGTGTGTGCTGGATTGTGACTCTGGAGTGTGTTCTGTGCAGTTTCTCTGAGTTCATCTAACTCTGGTGTTTCAGACCTGGACATGTTCTCCACCGACGAGCGGGAGGCGGTCTATGTGAAGGAGGGGCAGGGGGCGGTGCTTCTGTGTGACCCGCCTCCACACTTCCCAGGTTACCATAGCAACCTTTCTGTACTTTCATAGAACAGACTGAAGTTTACAGATCGATCTATTTGTTTCCCTTTGACTGGCACCTGTGGTCAGAGTGATGTCATTTCCTGTCTCTGCAGAGGACCTGTCCTTCCGCTGGATGCTGAACGAGTTTCCGGACTTCATTCCTCAGGATGAGCGGCGATTCGTGTCTCAGTCCACCGGGAACCTCTACATCTCCACGGTGCGCTCGTCCGACAGCGGGAACTACTCCTGCTTCGTCTCCAGCCCGTCCATCGCCAAGAGCGTCTTCAGCAAGTTCATCCCGCTGGTGCCCATGGCTGAGCGTGAGTTACACACACACACACATGCTCCTGTGTGTGTGTGTGTGTGTGTGTGTGTGTGTGTGTGTGTGTGTGTGTGTGTGTTGAAACTGACTGAGGGAGGAAAGAGAAGATCTTACAGAAACACTGTCTGTAGTTTCTGAAGTCATCTGCTTCTTATTTTAGCTCAAATAATCTGCTTAAAGAAATCATAACTCATAATTCACACACACGTTTGTTCAGTTGCTGATCACTCGACAGGGGAAGTGACATCAGTAAATGAGTCGGTTCTGCGGTTTCGTTTCAATAAGTGTTGCTTTGAACTGGAGAGGAAGTACGAGCTCTGAAAGTTACAGTATCATAGTACAACAAACTCATATAAACACACTATATAGCCAGAAGTATTGTGCCGCCCTTCCACATCCCTGAGTTCAGGTGTTCAACCCCTTCATGACCACAGGTGTATAACTCCAGCTCTAGGCCTGCAGGGGTTGGGCTTGGCCCCTTAGTTCCAGTGAAAGGAACTCTTAAAGGTCCCGTTTTTCGTGTATTTTTGAAGCTTTGATTGTGTTTACAGTGTGCAATATAACATGTGTTTATGTTTCATGTGTAAAAAAACACAGTATTTTTCACACAATTTACTTATCTGTATATCGCTGTTTTCACTGTCCTCAAAACGGCTTGAAAGATTTCCCTGTTCTATGAAGTCCCTCCTTCAGAAATACGTAACGAGTTCTGATTGTGCCAGCGGTTCCCGTGTTGTGATTGGACAGCAGCTTAGCTCACGTTGCCCGGAAAGGTCACGCCTCTCACCATAACGGGGAGATGAACGCGCTCAAACTACAGCCCCTGAAGGCCAAAATGGAAGCTTCAGCTTAAGTTTTGCCAGGAAGAATTAATCACTTCGTCATTTATTAACTTCATTTCTATCCAATCACGTCTTCATATTTTCTGTATAAAGGTCGTACTTACACATGTTTGAGTTCGCAGATGCCGATGCGACAACAACCTCCACCCTCCCCACCACCACCAGGATGGTTCCGTCCATACCTCAAAAGGGGGGTCGGCTGCGCCCCTGCCTTCATCTTCAGGCAGGAATATGCTGATCCGCTACCCTCGGATTATAAACTATGGACGGGGCCTATGCCAAAACTTATTATGCTTGCTGGGCTGTCAATAAATGTATGCTTCATTCATCATTCTATCTCCCGAGTCTTTCTGGTAGAACAAAGGTGATTTGACTCCGGGATGAAAATAACAGCGTCTGAACGACATGGCGACAAACGCAACCGAACCGAACGCAACACTTCCTCTTCTCCACGAAGGAGCAACAAGACCACGCCCCCTTTTCGCGTATTCTTGTGGGCGGAGGTTAGTGGACAAACTGTTCTACTGACATCATTAAAGCAGGAAGTACAGGGATGTAGAACAAACCGGCCGTTCGCTGTAGGCTTTGAAAGGGAACTTCTGTCAAATGAAATATCTCGCTTGGCATTGAACTTTGAGCTTTATAATTTTACAGGTATTATTTATGCTTTAACAGCAACATTACACACTAACTAAAGTTTGAAAAATGGGATCACGAAGAACAGGACCTTTAATGCTTCACCAAAACATTTAGGACAATTTCATGCTCCCAACTCTAATGTGAGATGGTGGTCCAGTGGGTTAAACCATGGAACTGGTATGCAGAAGGTTGCTGCTTCGATCCCAGCAGTCACCACCAGTGTGTCCTTGAGCAAGGCACTTTACTCCAGGGGGATTTTAATAAGGTATTGCTTTGGATAAAAGCGTCTAACTTTGTGGGAGCAGTTTGGGGACGGCCCCTTCCTGTCCCAGCATGACTGCGCTCCAGTGCACAAAGCGTCTCCATAAAGACATGGATGAGCGAGTTTGGTGTGGAGGAACTGGACTGGCCTGCACAGAGTCCTGACCTCAACCTGATAGAACAGCTTTGGGATGAATTAGAGCGGAGACTGAGAGCCAGGCCTTCTCGTCCAACATCACAAATGAAGAATCCCCATAAACACACTCCTAAACCTTGAGGAAAGAAGAGCAGAAGAGCTGAAGCTGTTAGAGCGACTCCATATTAAACCCTACGGATGAAGAATGGGAAGCTCATGTGTGTGTGAAGGGGCGGCACAACACTCTTGGCATCATAGTGTATATATATATATACATCAAAAGATTTAAGACAAGTTTTTCATGTCAATTCTATTTTGCTTCCATACCATTTCTTCTTTCAGACTAGGGGAAATACACATGTAAGTGTGGATTTCAATTTCAGTACATATCTATAATGGTTATGAGTTTTTCCTCCACTTCAGCAACACTCATGTGTGTGTGTTTGTGTGTGTGTGTGTGTGTGTGTGTGTGTGTTGAGTCCAGCGCCTCGGAGCAGGAGTCGTTCTCAGCCATTCACCGTGTGTGTCTCGTGTCTGCTCTCCTTCAGGTTCTCTGAGGAAATATCCCGCTGATATCAAAGTCAAATCTCCAGACAGCTCCGCGCTGGCGGGGCAGAACGTCACGCTCGAGTGCTTCGCACTGGGAAAGTAAGAAAATACGCCAACCAGAGGATTTCTGCTGTTTGCAAAAGCACCGCTTCAATCATTTCCCTCACACGCTTCATTATTCAGCACAATTTTCTGCAAATATTTCAGATTAGAATCATTTTCCATTCAAACTGCATTCCGGAGATCACTTCAGCATTAGATCTGTTGCTTTGAATTTGAACATTCATAGAGTTCTTGCATCATCTATAGCTGACTGAGGCCAAATGGTGTGTGTGTGTGTGTGTGTGTGTGTGTGTGTGTTCAGCCCCATCCCTCAGATCCGGTGGAAGAAGGTGGTTGGCGAGCTGCCGCCCCGTCGTCATGACGTCAGTATGGCAGGAAGTCTCCTCCATCTCTATGACGTCCAGTATGAGGACGAGGGTGTGTACGAGTGTTTGGCCAACAACTCCAAAGGCAAAGACTGGCACAGAGCGCACCTGCACGTGGAGGGTGAGGGTCACATGACCACATCACATTCTGGACAACAGCATGATCACACACACAAGCATAACAAACGGACCTGTGTGTGTGTGTGTCAGGAGCTCCTGAATGGGTGGAGAAGATCAGCAGCTCGGAGAGGGACATCGGAGGCGATTACATCATGTCCTGTGTGGCCAGCGGGAAACCCAAACCCCATGTGCACTTCCTGAAGAACGGACGGATGGTAGGAACGGACTGACTGACTGACTGACTGACTGTAGGGTCATTGTGAGCGGCTTTACTCAGTTACCGGTGTTTGACATCATCATCTCTGCTCTGCTTCAGTGAATGTGTTTGTAAACTCAGTGTAAAGACTGAGCGCCAGACGCTGGCTGTGTTCCCGCCTTCCCATCATGCTCCTGTTACATAACACTCGGAGCAGATGGGTCTGATCCCGACTCCTGAAGTGTGTGTACAGCGACTCCGTCCAACAGAATAATGACCTCTGACAGAATAATGACCTCTGACAGAATAATGACCTCTGACAGACTGGACTGTTTACGCTCACGCTAATATTCGACTTTATTTCTATTTCTATGTTTTTGTATTATTGTTTTTATTTGATTTAATCAAATACTTTATTCATTTATTAGTATTAATAAACAGTAAATCATTGTAACAAAGTTTGTAAAGGGACAAGGAAGAAGACAAGGGGTCGGCTTTCTGGGACTCGTAAATGCTCTTTTATTCTCTCTTTAAGTCAGTAAACAAACTGTGTGCACATCGCACAAAACATAAAACAATAAACAAAACTCTCTTTTTACATTCGTCGGTTTCATAAGCAGTTCCTCTCTGCATCCGTGTGGCTACGAGTCCCAGGGTGTGTCTCTCCAGCTCCTCTCTCCCCAGTCCCATTTCCTGGGTGGCTTATATCCTGTCTCCCCATGCCAATCACTGAAACAAGAGACAGGTGTTTCTCATTTGGCCTTGATTCACTTACGTGCCGCTCGTCCTCTGACTCTCTCTCCCGTCACAGACTTCGCTAAACCACGCCCCCCTCGCCACATACCCCCACCGCCCGACTCAGGCCGGGGAGCCATCAGGCCTGCAGCCCCCCCCCCCCCCCCATTTCTGGAAAGGAAGTCAGCCACAACCATCTGCGCCCCCGGCCTGTGGATCACCTTGAACTTAAATGGCTGTAAAGCTAGATACCAACGGGTGATCCGCGCGTTGGTATCCTTCATGCGGTGGAGCCACTGGAGAGGGGCGTGGTCCGAACAGAGAGTGAACTCCCTCCCCAGGAGATAGTAACGGAGGGTAAGAGGGCTAGTGGGGTCCGAATAATTAGGAACAAATCTCCTATAATATCCCGCTAGCCCAAGGAACTGCCTCACCTCCTTCTTGGTCTTGGGTCTCGGGCAGGTTGCAACTGCTGCTGTTTTGTCAATGTGGGGACGCACCTGCCCATGACCCAAGTGGAAACCCAGATTCCTTGACCTCTACGCGCCCAATCGCACACTTCTTCGGGTTGGCCGTCATCCCAGCCAGTCTCAGCGACCTCAGGACGACACGCACATGCTCCACATGCCGCTGCCAATCATTGCTATAGATGATGATATCATCCAAGTAGGCAGCGGCATATGCAGCATGCGGCCGTAGAATTTTATCCATGAGGCGCTGAAACGTGGCTGGTGTCCCGAATAACCCGAACGGAAGTGTCACAAATTGGTGTAATCCAAACGGCGTCGTAAAGGCTGTTTTTTCTTTAGACAAAGGCGTTAAGGGGATCTGCCAATATCCCTTTGTTAAATCCAGCGTCGAATAAAACCGAGCCGTGCCTAGCCGATCGAGCAACTCGTCAACCCTCGACATTGGATATGCGTCGAATTTCGACACAGCGTTCACCTTGCGATAATCCACACAGAACCGTACCGAGCCGTCTGTTTTAGGGACTAAAACTATCGGGCTGGCCCAATCACTGTAGGATTCTTCTATGACTCCCATGTCTAACATCGCCTCTAATTCTTCTTGAACCACTTTTTTTTTGTGTTCTGGTAACCTATAAGGCCGACTGCGAACCACCACGCCCGGCTCTGTCTCGATATGGTGCTGAATGAGGTTTGTCCGACCGGGTACGGGCGAGAACACATCAGCAAAAAGTTCCTGCAACTGGGCTATGTCAGTGAGCTGCAGCGGCGAGAGGTGGTCTCCCCCTGGAGCCAGGGCGAGGGATGTACTTTTTGTGCTCACCTCTGGCCTGAGATCCTCCTCTCCGCTCACAGCTGCTGCCAACATCACTGACTCCGCCTCACTCCATTTTTTAAGGAGGTTAAGGTGGTATATTTGATGTGCCCCACTCCTATCCAATCGAACCACCTCATAATCGAGATCACCTATTCGCCGTCTGACCACAAATGGCCCTTGCCACTTGGCGAGCAATTTTGAGCTAGAAGTTGGGAGTAATACAAGCACTTTATCTCCCTGTGAAAATTCACGCAGTTTCGTTCCCCTATTGTACAGCCGGCTCTGTTTGTCTTGAGCCTGTAACAAATTCTCCATGGACAGCCGCCCCAATGTGTGGAGTTTTGTTCTCAGGTCCATGACATACTGAATTTCGTTTTTGCCTTGCGATGGTCCGTCCTCCCAAGCCTCTCTGAGGACGTCCAAAACCCCACGGGGCTGACGTCCATAGAGAAGCTCGAATGGGGAAAACCCAGTGGAGGCTTGCGGGACCTCACGTACAGCGAACAATAGGGGTTCCAACCATTTATCCCAATTTTTGGCGTCTTCCTGTACGAACTTTCGGATCATTGTCTTCAAAGTGCGATTAAAACTTTCCACTAAACCATCCGTCTGTGGGTGATAGACGCTGGTGCGGATCGATTTAACGCCCAATAATCCATAAAGTTTGCGTAATGTACGTGACATAAACGCCGTGCCTTGATCAGTGAGGATCTCTTTCGGGATCCCCACCCGGGAGATTAAACTAAACAAAGCCTCCGCAACACTCTTCGCAGAAATGGTACGGAGAGCAATTGCTTCGGGGTATCGTGTTGCATAGTCCACCAGGACCAATGCAAAACGATGCCCCCGTGCGGATCGCTCTAATGGTCCGATGAGGTCCATGCCAATTCTCTCGAAGGGGACCTGCATAAGTGGAAGAGGGCGCAATGGCGCTTTTGAAACGGCCGGTGGATTTACCAGCTGACATTCACGACACGACGCACACCATCTGCGCACGTTCTCGTGAATGCCCGGCCAAAAAAACCGGACCATTAAACGATTCAGTGTGGCCGCTTGACCTAAATGACCGGCCATAGGATTAGAATGAGCCGCCTGGAAAAGCATTTCCCGACGGCTTTTTGGTACTAACAACTGGGTTGTATCTTGGTTTGACTGAGTGTCCTGGGTCACTCGATACAACCTGTCTTTTAATATGGCTTATTAATAAAATAAGGATAAGAGAGTGGCTGCTCAGGATGGAGAAGCTGCCCGTCGATCGCTCGGACCTGGGCAAACGCATTTTTCAGCGACTCATCTTGGGACTGCTCCAGAGGAAAATCATCGCGGTCAGTGAGGATCAGCCTCTCTACACCACTCCGTTCCTCTGCAACAGTACCCGATGGTCCCGGCTCAGTCTCCCCAACCTGCACAGCCGCTTTCTCTCCCCGCCCCTTCTTTTACCCAGAGACATCCGCACATAGACACCATAAAAAACTACCAAATGCTGGCCAATTCGTACCCAAAATTAGCGGATGTCGGAGGTGAGGGTTAACTGCCACCTCCACTCTATGCTTTTGTCCCTGAAATTGAATTATAACCGTCACCAGCGGATAACTCACCACATCCCCGTGCACACACCGTACCTTAACCATGCGGCTGTCATCCAATGCCAACGACTGTATCAGGCTTTGATGGATAGAGGTCTGGTTACACCCTGAATCCACCAAAGCCGGATAGGTACCCCCCTGAATACTGACTGGTATTTGGTACAGCCCGGCTCGATCGGGGGCAGCCTGAGGCGCATTGGGGACCCGGATTAGCGTTCCCATCTCCCTCACTGGGCAACGATCTATAAAGTGACCCGGGTCCCCGCACCGCCAACAGGCCGGCCCAGACTTCCCCGCCGCCCCAGTGGCAGGAAGGGAATCAAGGGATTGGCGTGGAGAGAAAGGGGAAACGGGACCAGAGGCTGGAGGGAACCTGGCCGGCTCCCTGCCCCTAGAGGGCAGCCGCGAGCCCGATGCTCCGCCCTGGAGTTCCTCGACCCGTCCTCGGGGCGGACCTCGGGACTGGAACCCTCCCCTCGTCCGGGGAGCGGGCACCGGCCTAAAAGAAAAGGAAACAGAAGAAGAGGGGAGAGAGAGAGAAGCCGCCGGCAGGGGTTCGCCGACCCCTGGGCACGCCACCATTCGATCCTCCGCCAGCTGGATGGCTTTGTCCAGCGACGCCGGCCGGTGGCACTGGACCCATTGCGCGGTCTTCCTGGGCAACCGCGCAATAAACTGCTCCAGTGCCACTTGATCGAGGACTTGGTCGACTGTCGACTGGCCAAACATCAGCCATCTGCGGCAGGCGTCCCGGAGCTGCTGGGCCAACACGAAGGGCCGGGTGTTCTCCCCTAGTGTCAGCGACCGGAACCGCTGACGGTGTTGTTCAGTGGAGAGCCCGACCTGCTGGAGAATGGCCCGTCGCAGGTCATCGTAGACCAGGAGGTTCTGGACTGGCAGTTGTTGGGCGGCTAGCTGCGCCTCTCCGGACAGCAGCGGGATGAGGCGCACCGGCCAGTCCAGTCGTGGCCACCCACATGCCTCCGCGGAGCGCTCAAACAAGTCCAGGAACGTTTCCTGATCATCTTGTGGCCCCATATTGTGAGCTGCATGTGGGTGGGTTGGGCCGGGGCAGATGATGTATCCCCGGCCGGAACCTCCCGGTCGATGCAGCTCCGGAACAGCTCACGGTCCTGCTGCTGGGCCAGGAGGAGTGCCTGTAAACGCCGCTCCTGCTCCTCCCGGATCTCCAGCATCGACTGATGTTGCTCCCGATGCAGGGCCGCGAGCACCTGGATGACGTCCGCAAATGGCGTCGCTGACGGTGTTTGCATGGCGGCGGCTCTGTCTTCTTCCTCCCGGGTTTTCGGCACCAGTGTAACAAAGTTCGTAAAGGGACAAGGAAGAAGACAAGGGGTCGGCTTTCTGGGACTCGTAAATGCTTTTTTATTCTCTCTTTAAGTCAGTAAACAAACTGTGTGCACATCGCACAAAACATAAAACAATAAACAAAACTCTCTTTTTACATTCGTCGGTTTCATAAGCAGTTCCTCTCTGCATCCGTGTGGCTACGAGTCCCAGGGTGTGTCTCTCCAGCTCCTCTCTCCCCAGTCCCATTTCCTGGGTGGCTTATATCCTGTCTCCCCATGCCAATCACTGAAACAAGAGACAGGTGTTTCTCATTTGGCCTTGATTCACTTACGTGCCGCTCGTCCTCTGACTCTCTCTCCCGTCACAGACTTCGCTAAACCACGCCCCCCTCGCCACAATCATTGATTCGTCCTGCATCATTTATTAATTTAGCTGTATTTTATTTTTATTTTACAGTGTTTGTATATAATAATTACTGTACTCATACATATATTATATAAACACAAAGTTTTATTTTGGCTGCAACATTTCTCCGCTCATTGAATGTCCTCAGAGGCGGATGATCATATGATTGAAAATAAAATACAGACTCCCCCTGAAACTGCCTCATCGTCACGGCATCCTCAATAAACCCGTCTCCGGCGAGATGACTCCGATCTTTCAAATATTCTGATCTATTATGACCTCTGACCTGTAAAGTTGCCAGAATAATAATCATACGCTGTTTGTTAATTGGCCAGAGGAGAACTGCCCCCCCGACTGAGCCTGGTTTCTCCAAGGTTTATTTTCCTCCATTCTGCTCCTGATGGGGTTTTGGTTTCCTTGCCACTGTTGCCTCTGGCTTGGCGTGCTCAGTTGAGGACACTACATGTTCAACTAAATATCCAAATAAATCTAATTATTAAACTAAATTAACCATATCAACTAAATTACTGATCTAATTATTGATCTAAAGCCCACACTGTCACTGTATGATAATTGAAATGAACTGATGACAGCACAGTTTTCTCCAAAATGGCTGAATAAAATTCTGTTGAATTATTTTCCTGTTTAACACTGTGAAGCTGCTTTGAGGCAATCTGCATTGTTAAAAGCGCTATATAAATAAAGTTGACTTGACTTGACATGATAGTATGATGTTATGAATATGGATGTGATGATAGTATGATGTTATGAATATGGGTGTGATGATAGTATGATGTTATGAATATGGATGTGATGATAGTATGATGTTATGAATATGGATGTGATGATAGTATGATGTTATGAATATGGATGTGATGATAGTATGATGTTATGAATATGAGTGTGATGATAGTATGATGTTATGAATATGGATGTGATGATAGTATGATGTTATGAATATGAGTGTGATGATAGTATGATGTTATGAATATGGATGTGATGATAGTATGATGTTATGAATATGAGTGTGATGATAGTATGATGTTATGAATATGGATGTGATGATAGTATGATGTTATGAATATGGATGTGATGATAGTATGATGTTATGAATATGGGTGTGATGATAGTATGATGTTATGAATATGGATGTGATGATAGTATGATGTTATGAATATGGATGTGATGATAGTATGATGTTATGAATATGGATGTGATGATAGTATGATGTTATGAATATGGATGTGATGATAGTATGATGTTATGAATATGGATGTGATGATAGTATGATGTTATGAATATGGGTGTGATGATAGTATGATGTTATGAATATGGATGTGATGATAGTATGATGTTATGAATATGGATGTGATGATAGTATGATGTTATGAATATGGATGTGATGATAGTATGATGTTATGAATATGAGTGTGTTGTTTGTCCATCAGTCCGGCAGGAGTCACGAGCTGCGCTTCACGGACCTGGCGTTTGAGGATTCTGGGATGTATCAGTGCGTCGCTGAGAACCGTCATGGCGTGATCTACGCCAACGCCGAGCTCCGGGTGTTCGGTGAGCCCAGCTGCTGACGGGTCAGAGGTCATGGTGTGTGTTCCTGCTCTGACTGTGTGTTGTGTTTCTCTCAGCCGGCGCTCCGTCGTTCGAGCGGAACCCTGTGAAGCCCAGAGTCCTGGGGGCCAAACACGGGCGCGTGGTGCTGGACTGCAGACCCCGAGCGGCCCCGCGGCCCAGCGTCTCCTGGAGCAAAGGAACCGAGCTCCTGCACAACTCCAGCAGGTCAGAGGTCACGCCACGCCTCTCGCTGGCTCACGACGGGCCGGCTCAAGTAAAGCTGTCCTCTATCGCCACAGGGTCTTCATCCGGCCGGACGGGAGTTTAGAGCTGGTCAATCTCACCAAACCAGACGAGGGCAGATACACGTGCTTCGCGGAGAACAACCTGGGCCGAGCCAACAGCACCGGATCTCTGCTCGTCACGGGTAAGACTCAATACTGCAGTCATAATGCAGTAATAACAGCTCAATACTGCAGTCATAATGCGGTAATAACAGCTCAATACTACAGTCATAATGCAGTAATAACAGCTCAATACTTCAGTCATAATGCAGTAATAACAGCTCAATACTACAGTCATAATGCGGTAATAACAGCTCAATACTACAGTCATAATGCGGTAATAACAGCTCAATACTTCAGTCATAATGCAGTAATAACAGCTCAATACTGCAGTCATAATGCAGTAATAACAGCTCAATACTACAGTCATAATGCGGTAATAACGGCTCAATACTACAGTCATAATGCAGTAATAACAGCTCAATACTGCAGTCATAATGCAGTAATAACAGCTCAATACTACAGTCATAATGCGGTAATAACAGCTCAATACTGCAGTCATAATGAAGTAATAACGGCTCAATACTTCAGTCATAATGCAGTAATAACGGCTCAATACTGCAGTCATAATGCAGTAATAACGGCTCAATACTTCAGTCATAATGCAGTAATAACGGCTCAATACTGCAGTCATAATGCAGTAATAACGGCTCAATACTTCAGTCATAATGCAGTAATAACGGCTCAATACTTCAGTCATAATGCAGTAATAACGGCTCAATACTGCAGTCATAATGCAGTAATAACGGCTCAATACTACAGTCATAATGCAGTAATAACAGCTCAATACTACAGTCATAATGCAGTAATTACGGCTCAATACTTCAGTCATAATGCAGTAATAACGGCTCAATACTTCAGTCATAATGCAGTAATAACGGCTCAATACTTCAGTCATAATGCAGTAATAACGGCTCAATACTTCAGTCATAATGCAGTAATAACGGCTCAATACTGCAGTCATAATGCAGTAATAACGGCTCAATACTACAGTCATAATGCAGTAATAACGGCTCAATACTTCAGTCATAATGCAGTAATAACGGCTCAATACTACAGTCATAATGCAGTAATAACGGCTCAATACTTCAGTCATAATGCAGTAATAACGGCTCAATACTTCAGTCATAATGCAGTAATAACGGCTCAATACTGCAGTCATAATGCAGTAATAACGGCTCAATACTACAGTCAGTAATAAAGCTCACCGCTGTGAGGTGATGTCACAAGGGGATTTAATGAATTATACTTTTTTATTAAATTCTGAATCAAAAGATGGGCGACATAAATGACGTTCTCTTTCTAACGTTCAGGTTTGTCTGTAATCATAATGCATAAACTAACACTTCATCTTTGAGATTGTCTTTGAGATTGTTTACATATACTGTATATCTAAATCTTCCACCTAATAATAATATGTGATTATGTCCAAACACAACTAGGCTGAAACACGAGCGGCCACTAGTGGTCACTGCAGGTATCACATGTTCTCTGTCCGCTCAACAGAGGGCGCTCATCTCCCTCAGAATCTAAACCTCAAATACTGCATTCATGGAACAAATGTTGTATTATTTTCTATGGGAAAAATGGATATTAATCACTGCACAAATATTAATCAGTACCACCAAACCCTCTCAAAATGCTAAATAAAAAAGAAAATATATTATTAAACAAAAATATATTACTAAAGAAGTTAGATTTCAGGGGTCTGGTCACTCTTGACCGCTAAGACCAGCAGTGTGACTCCCAGATAAAGACCAATAGCAATGCTCCTGACACACCTGGTGTTCAGACCGGACGGCCATGGGTGAACACACTCGCGTCTCATTGCTCCGGTGTCAAGTCAAGTCAACTTTATTTATATAGCGCTTTTAACAATGCAGATTGTTTCAAAGCAGCTTTACAGTGTAAAACAGGAAAATAATGCAGCATAATTTTATTCAGCTGTATAGCCATTCTGGAAAAAAACGCTGATGTCATCAGTTCATTTCAATTACCATACAGTGACAGTGTGGGCTTTAGATCAATAATTCGATCAGTAATTTAGTTTAAATGGTTAATTTAGTTTATTATTTAGATTTATTTGGATATTTAGTTGAACATGTAGTGTCCCCAACTGAGCAAGCCAAGCCAGAGGCAACAGTGGCAAGGAAACCCAAACCCCATCAGGAGCAGAATGGAGGAAAATAAACCTTGGAGAAACCAGGCTCAGTCGGGGGGGGCAGTTCTCCACTGGCCAATTAACAAACAGCGTATGATTATTATTCTGGCAGCTTTACAGCTCAGAGGTCATAATAGATCAGAATATTCGAGGGACCGGAGGCAACACGCTGGAGACGGGTTTATTGAGGATGACATATCGATTTAAGAATTATTTAATTGTAATATTCGAACAATCGGAGTCAACACGCCGGAGACGGGTTTATTGAGGATGCCGTGACGATGAGGCAGTTGCAGGGGGAGTCTAATCACGGTGTGTGTGAGGACTGTATGTCTGTCGTGTGTGTTCATTGAGTTGGTCATGTTTAATCTGTCTCTCTCAGACGCCACTAAGATCACGCTGGGCCCCGTCGAACGCTGACATCAGCGCGGGCGAGAGCGCCAAGATGGTGTGTGCGGCGTCACATGACCCGATCCTTGACCTCACCTTCATCTGGTCCCTGGACGAGCACATCATCGACTTCGACCTGGACAGAGAGCATTACGAGCACAAGATGGTGAACCTCAGTCTGATGACAAACAGCTCTTGATTATTGATGAATATCATCACACCAACAACCATACCTATAACTATGATAACCATATGTGACCCTTGACCTCAACACTAATAGAGACAGAGCGACACACGTCATAATCTGAAGACCACACCCATCGGGGGGGGGAAAATCAAACCGTCTCCATTGACTTTGCATTGCGTGAGGCGCCTCCTTGTCATTTCAGACTTATAACAAAAAACTGAACAATGTATAAAAGCTGATATGTGCAAAGTGTACAGCAAACAAGCTAAACAAAACCCACAACCAAAAACCCAGACGTTTTATAAGCTGTTGACCCAAAAAACGAGCGTTTAAGGACAAAAAAGTGGATTCAGGCCATTGAGACACGTTATATTACACTGAGAACTACACACACTACAGGGGAACGTCATCAGCGACAGGAAATATCATATATAAAACTGACATGTGGATATTTGACTTAACAGTGACTAAATGTTTATTGCACACATAGACATATTGAGGCATACTGAGTGTCAGGATCCCAAATTTGACCCATTCTTCTGCTGAAGCTTCACTTCATATTGCCTGTATCCATATTGCTATTTTATCTTCTTAAACGCTTGTTTTTCAGCTTATAAAAACTTATTTCTGTGTTTTTTAGCTTGTTTGCTGTCACATATCCACTTTTAGACATTGTTCTGTTTTTTGTTATAAGTCCGAAATGACAATGAGGCAGCCTCCCGCAGAGGTGGAAAAAGTAACAAAATATTCTACTCAAGTAAAAGTACTACTACTTCAATGAAATTTTACTTAAGTAGAAGTCAAAGTACTTGTCTAAAAATGTACTCAAGTAAAAGTAAAAAGTAGTTCATTTAAAATGTACTGTGTTATTGAGTTACTTTTTTTAACAGCGGGGTGGGGAACTCTCCCGTGTAGGGTTGTAATAGAATGAGATTATCCCGATATGAAAACAGTTTCACAGCATCATGGTATTAATTATTTAATAAATAAACTGTATTATTAAATTATGGTTATTATTATCACCAGTTAAAATGGCATTAAATTAATGAAAACTGATTTTTTTTAGTTTGGTTGAACAAATGCTTTATTATAACAAACTTGAAACCATTTTTTTTTTTCATTAAAATTTCAATAAAACATGTCTAATGAACTAAATAAATTATTATGAATTAGATTAACAACTTTAAGAATAATAGAGTCCTAAGAAATTCTTCTTTTTATGGTTTAATACAAATATATTACCAAAACGGTGGTAATCAAATACTTCCTTTCATTTTTTGGGGCAAAGCGCTGCTGTTTTACTAAATTAAACCATGGATTTAAAAATATATATATAATAAATAATGTTTAAATTATGTAATATTATTATTGTTGTTATTATTATTTTGACAAGTATTTTATAGGCCTACAATAGTAATATATTTCTGTGACAATTTCATCTAGTTATTTTGACGGGTTTTAGTGAGGACCTATTTCAGGGAAGATCTGTTTCAGAGTGTATTTGATAATGGCTTTTAATCAAATAAAATGATGAAAATGTTCATTAGGGGGTCTCAGATCAGCTCTGGAAATGTTCATACTGTATGTTCATGCCCAAATATGTTTTTTGAGATGTTTAACACGACGAGCATCGCGTAGGCTACTTAAGTGTGTAGGCTAGTAGATGAAATGGCGCTGCTCATTCACACAGAGACAGAACAAGCAGATGATCATATATTCATATAGCAGTGTTTTGAGCTTTAATATTCACAGACCATGTCGCGATTTGATTTATTGTACAGCTCTACTGTCGGTGTATTCATTCATCCATCAGTTTGCGTGTTTTACTTGACATCTGCGTTATACTGTAATTCCGGGATTCCCTCTGCATCACAGAAAACATTCGGCCTTAAGTTATAAACGTACCTTTATCCGCACTGAGGGATGGTGTTCCCGAACATGTTCTATGTGTTTCCTCCTGTGCATCAGCATTTTTTTGCTAATTTGATATCCTCCAGGACAACACCCGGCTATTTTTGTCTATATCCAAAGTTTTTCGATACTATCCAGGGGTTCACGACGGCGTTTCGCTTTCAGCTGTGTCTGACGTCTGTCTTGTCCGTCCGTCTCCATCTTTTTGTGATTTTTGCGCGTTCTCCCGCCTTCAATTCAATGCAGTCGTTTCCGGATCGCGTTTTCCCCCCCTTTGTATTATTTATTTTTACTCAGTAACGGATGTGGTTTAAAATGTAGCGAAGTACAATACTTCAAACAAAACATACTTAAGTAAAAGTAAAATTACAGATTTTTTAAACTACTTAAAAAAGTAGAAGTACACAGAAAAACTACTCAATTACTCAATTACTAACCCTAACGCAATGCAAAGTCAATGGAGAGTGTTGGATTGCCCCCCCCCCCCCCCCCCGGTGTGGGCGTGGCCTAAATACGCTCTGTCTCTATCCTGCGTCTCACTATCTGTGACCCTTGACCTCAACACCAGTCCCTGCGTCTCACGGGTATATCTGTGCCCATAGCCAACAATACATTAAATGGCTCAAAATTATAAATTTTTTCTGTTATACCAAAACTCACAAGATATTAAGATCATGTTCCATGAAGATATTATGTAAATGTGCTACTGTAAATGTATCATAAATGTATTATAATTAGTAACATGTGTGCTAAGGACTTCATTTGGACAACTTTAAAGGAGATTTTCTCAATATTTAGATGTTTGTGCAACCTCAGATTCCCGATTTGATCCTTCCTCAGCTGAAATCGCTCGTCCGCTAGTCACTTTATGGTTATAGTTATGGTTCTTGGTGTGGATGGATGTTTCTCTAACATGATTAACCCTGTGTTGGTCCGGATGTGAGTCAGGCCGGTCAGGCTGGGAAGTCCAGCTCAGAGCTGCTGCTCAGAAAACGCCCAGCTGAGACACGCCGGACGATACTCCTGTACGGCTCAGACCCCGGTGGACAACATCACGGCCGCCGCGGAGCTGGTGGTGCGAGGTGAGACTCCGGAAGCTTCCCGCATCCCACAATGCCTCACTGCACACGGTGAGTGACAGAAATGCGTCTCCTCCTGTCAGGTCCTCCTGGTCCTCCGGGAGGCGTGCGTGTGGACGAGGTGACGGCCAGCAGTGTGAGGGTCACGTGGAGCCACGGGACGGATAACCTGAGCCCCATCTCCAAATACAGCATCCAGCTCAGAGAGGTGCTGGAGCAGCAGGCCTGGAGAGACGCCTCCACCGGTCAGTGCCTCCGCTCAGACCCTCATATAAAGGCCCTTTCACACCGGACGCGTAACGGAAAAGCCAAGCGGAAAAAGAGAATATTTTTGTGTGCGAATAGTTCGCGTTAAAACCATTCACACCAGCCGCGACGCGAGTTTTGCGACATTTCAGAGCTCCAACATTCCAAAACATTCGCCGCGAGAGCTGAGAAACACGGACACGTAATCATTCAGTGGAGACGAGCTTTTCATTTTCTTTAAAAGACAGAGAAGAAGGTTTTGGGTGTAGCCAGTCTAAGAGAACAGAGAGTCTGAAGGGGAGGATGCTGATCTTCTACAGGAGCTAAAGCTTCATCATGGCCGGTTCCGAACTTACTTTCAAATGTCCGTGGGACAATTTGAGGAGCTCCTCCAGACAGAGACGGTAGCAGCGCATCTGACGAGACAAACACACACACACACACACACACACACACACACACTCTCCAGGAACGGCTCGATCCGGAGCTGCTGTGTTTCCAGTTGAGTCACAATGTAAACATTTAAGTGCCACAGTCGTACTGACGGAAACACATTCACTTTCTATAGTCGCGGACACAATTAGGTTTTAAAAAAAACATCAATGTATTGATTATAATATCGTAATCTGTATCCTATAGTGGGCAAACACAGCTGCATCTGTACAGCTGTAAACACAACTACAGCTGTAATCTCGTGAGAAATGCGACACCTGGCAAAGGTTAATGTTGATTGAATGGCTATTGACATCAACTGGACATTTCGTCACCTTTGTTTGCTTGTATGTGATTGGTTTAAGCCTATTCTGTCGCTGCGAGTGTTAAAAAAAAATCGACATCGAAACGAAAAAAAATAAACATAGTTTTTTCGCCACAGCACTTTCGCGTTCGGTGTGAAAGCTCTCATTACACAAACAGCTGATCAAAAAATAAAACCATCGCGCGAATTATTCGCGCGTCAAAATCGCGTCCAGTGTGAAAGGGCCTTAACACTGGACTCTGTGTCCGCAGCTCCAGCCAATGTGGAGGGGAATGCAGAAAAGGCCACGGTCGTCAACCTCACGCCCTGGACGGAGTATGAGTTCAGGGTCACGGCCACCAACACGCTGGGCACCGGCCCGCCCAGCGACCCCTCGCCCCGGGTCAGCACCAGAGAAGGCCCGTGAGTCCGTCCCTGGTCCAACTGGAAGATCCAGCGTTTTAGTGCAGGAACCAAACATCATGAATTATTAAAGACTGTCATAATATGCATAATTTATTTTGTTTGTTTTTAAGTGTTTTTAAAATGCACTTTATCTGTCATGATCTTATGTCTCTCAAATACTTAAAGGGTTAGTTCACCCAAAAATTAAAATTCTGTCATTAATGTCTGAGCCTCATGTGGTTGGACACCCGTCAGACCTCCGTTCATCTTCAGACACAAATGAAGATATTTTAGTGTAAATCTGATGCTCTGAAAGGCCTCCATTGGCTCAACTTTACACTCTCAAGACCCTTAAAAGACACTAAAGACTAAAGTTACAAAGTCCATCTCACTACAGCGGCTCTACAATAACTTTATGAAGACGAGAATAGTTTCTGTGCGCAAAAAAAACCCTAAATAACGACTTATATAGTGATGACGATTTCAAAACACGGCATCATGAAGCTTCGAAGCGTTATGAATCAGTGAGTCGATTCAGCGGTTTTGGATCGCCAAAGTCACGCGATTTCAGCAGTTTGGCGGTTTGACACGCGATCCGAATCATGATTCGACTCTGATTTATAACGCTTCGAAGCTTCATGATACCGTGTTTTGAAATCATCATCACTATATAAGTCGTTATTTAGGGTTTTTTTTGCGCACAAAAAACTATTCTCGTCTTCATAAAGTTATTGTTGACCCGCTGTAGTGAGATGGACTTTGTAACTTTAGTCTTTAGTGTCTTTTTAAGGGTCTTGAGAGTGTAAAGTTGAGCCAATGGAGGCCTTTCAGAGCATCAGATTTACACTAAAATATCTTCATTTGTGTCTGAAGATGAACGGAGGTCTGACGGGTGTCCAACCACATGAGGCTCAGTCATTAATGACACAATTTACAGTTTTGGATGAACTAACCCTTTAAGTCAAATATATTGAGCCTCTTTCCCATATCAAACACAATCTCTCTCTCTCTCTCTCTCTCTCTCTCTCTCTCTCTCTCTCTCTCTCTCTCTCTCTCTCTCTCTCTCTCTCTTCTCTCTCTCTCTCTCTCTCTCTTCTCTCTCTCTCTCTCTCTCCTCTCTCTCTCTCTCTCTCTCTCTCTCTCTCTCTCTCTCTCTCTCTCTCTCTCTCTCTCTCTCTCTCTCTCTCTCTCTCTCTCTCTCTCTCTCTCTCTCTCTCTCTCTCTCTCTCTCTCTAGGGCCGGTCGTGGCTCCGTCAGACATCGGTGGAGGAGGCGGAGCCAGTCGTGAGCTCACCATCACATGGACGGTACCAGACCTCACATTATCACATCAAGACACTCAGAAAACATCTCAAAACACACTTTCTCCTGTGACTGACACTCATCTTTAATTTTAATCGCTTCTCAAACAAGAACAAATGTAGGGCGGGGCTTGATTGTGTCTGAGGGGAATTAATTGGATGGTTCTGATTTGCTATTGGTGGATCTCATGTTAGAACTGAAGAAAGAAAACAATTTATTGTGATTGGTGAAACAATTAAGGCATTGTTTGTTTTTCATGCACTGGTCAGATTTGCTTTGGTAACTGGTCTTCTTTCAGACTATTGGACAGAAAAAGTCCAAAACACACTTCATCTATTAGTGTCTGTAGATTTCAGTGGTTCAGAGTTTGAGTGGAATCAAACTTTAGTGTTATTCATATCTGTATTCTGAAGGTTTGTTCATACACTATATAGCCAGAAGTATTGTGCCGCCCCTCCAAATCACTGAGTTCAGGTGTTCGACCCCTTCATGGCCACAGGTGTGTAACTCAAGCTCTAGGCCTGCAGACGCTCTAAAAAAAAAAAGGTTCTATATGGCACCAAAAATGGTTCTTGGCTCGTAATCATAGGGGAACCTTTTTTAGTGCCAAATAGCACCAATTTTGGTTCTTCGGTGGTTCTTCAGCGGTTCTTCAGAGGTGCTATATAGCACCTTAGTCAAAGAACTGGTGAAGAACCTCTGAAGAACCGCTGAAGCACCCAAATTGGTGCTAAATAGCACTAAAAAGGTTCCCCTATGATTACGAGCCAAGAACCATTTTTGGTGCCATATAGAACCTTTTTTTTTAGAGTGTACACCTGTGGCCATGAAGGGATCAAACACCTGAACTACACACATTTGCCAAGTGTAAAATTTGGTGGAGGGGGATTATGGGGGGGGGGTTGTTTTTCAGGGGTTAGTTCCATTGAAAGGAACTCTTAATGCTTCGCCAAGACATTTTGGACAATTTCATGCTCCCAACTTTGTGGGCCCAGTTTGGGGACGGCCCCTTCCTGTCCCAGCATGACTGCTCCAGTGCTCAAAGCGTCTCCATAAAGACATGATGAGGAGTTTGGTGTGGAGGAACTGGAGTCCTGACCTCAACCCGATAGAACAGCTTTGGGATGAATTAGAGCGGAGACTGAGAGCCAGGCCTTCTCGTCCAACATCACAAATGAAGAATCCCCATAAACACACTCCTAAACCTTGAGGAAAGAAGAGCTGAAGAGCTGAAGCTGTTAGAGAGACTCCATATTAAACCCTACGGATGAAGAATGGGAAGCTCATGTGTGTGTGAAGGGGCGGCACAACACTTCTGGCTGATTTACAGAACAATATTGTCTTAATGTAGTGTGACTAATCAGCTGGGGAGAGTAACTGAGCTGTGTTCTGATGTGGTTTGGTTCTTGTGTGGTTCAGCCGGTCCAGTCGCAGTACTACTACGGCAGTAACTTCGGCTACATCATCGCCTTCAAGCCTCTGAATGACCCCGAGTGGCTGCGTGTGACGGTCACCGATCCACAGGCCCGAAAGTACGTCCACAAGGACCCCAAAATCCCCCCGTCCACCCGGTTTGAGGTGAAGATGAAGGCCTTCAACAGTCAGGGCGAGGGTCCGTTCAGCATCAGCGCCTTCATCTACTCTGCGCAGGACGGTGAGTGACCGCACACAGGTAACACCGGTGGTGAAGTGTTCTGAGTCTGACTGCTGTGTGTGTGTGTGTGTGTGTGTGTGTGTGTGTGTGTGTGTGTGTGTGTGTGTGTGTGTCTCAGTGCCAGCGGACGCGCCCATCATCGCCGAGGCCCGAGCGCTGTCGGCCACTCAAGCCGTGGTGTCCTGGGTGCCTGTGCCACAGCAGAACGTCGAGGGTTACCAGGTACTGACCCGCGGGCACAGCCCTGACCACGGCGAGACTCGTGCTAACCTCAGGGTGTTCTCTCTCAGGTCCGGTACTGGAGGGAGGCGCTGGAGAACGAGGCGTCAGCGCGGCGGGTTCTGGTGCCGAGTCGGGAGAACCACACGCGTCTGGACAACATGACGGCCGACTCGCGGTACCTGGTGGAGGTGCGGGCGTACAACGGCGCCGGGTATGGACCCGCCAGCCAGAGACACAAGATCCACACCAAGAAAGCCCGTGAGTCTGACCGAACACTGACCCAGTCAGACCGGCTCTCAGTAGCCACGTTTACATGCACACTTTTTTGTCATTCCGATTAAAATCATTCCGATGGAAAGATTCGCTGGACTGTTTACATGAGACATTATCTAAACCGATCAGGGCTGCGTTTCCCAAAAGCATCGTAAGCCTAAGTTGATCGTAAAAACGATCGTACGAGTGATCTTAATATTAAGGTCTGTTTCCCAAAAGCATCGTAACTTAAGTAGCACTTGAAAATGATCGTAGATCTACGAGTGCTCTGGAGTAATCGGACAGCTCTAAGTGTATCGTAAGAAGACAGAGTTATGAGGTCACCTACAGGACAACCGGCAGATTACACCTTTAACTTTATCAAGTGCATTGTGATAATACTATAAGGTTTTGATTGTACTTTATTGTACACTTTTTTTATTATTTTTTTTATTTTAATATTCTCATTATTATCAATGTTGATAAAAAAAACAGTTCTGCTGCTTAATATTTTTGTGGAAACTGACTTTATGATCACTGGATTTTATTATAATTTTTTTTTATGAGGGCAGGTAACAAACAAAAAAATTATAATTACACATCTGAATTAAATGAGGATATTTATTTCGTCTTTTTGAAAGGTATCTTTTCTTGGGATTTTTTTGTTCAGCCATTTTGTCAGTGTCTCAGCCTGTAGGTAGTTGCTTTATATAGACGTGTTCTGATAGCTAATCCACATCAGATGACAATTATTAGGTGAAACGTTCAGAGGAAACGATTCCATATAAGGTTATATTTCAGCACTTCGCAAATGGACAGCGACTCTTAAGTAGCACTTAGAGCACGTTCTCGCGCGTTCATGTTAAGTACATTTTTGGGAAACGCACGTGGAATTGCTGCGAGTGATCGTAACTTTGCTCATAGAACATGCTCTTTAGAGCTAAGATACATCGTTATTGGGAAACCCGGCCCTGGTGTTTACATGTGCTGACTTTCAGCCGGGATCATTTTGTGACATGCGCACACAGTTTGTCTGCCGCATCAGGGGCCGGATTCACGAAAATCTTCTTAGGGAAGAAGTTAAGAAAATTCTTAAGATAAATTCTAAGAAGTTCGTAAGAATGTTCCTAAGTGAAATTCTTGAAAAATTCTTAAGAAGTTCTCAAATATTTTCTTAAGAACATCTTAATTTTTTTACTAAAGAAGAAAATAAATGGTGTTATTTTATTGAAAGGTATTGCTGAGAACTCACTGAATGAAAAACACCTCAAAGCTCGTCGTTTTGCGCTTCCTGCAGATTACCATAGATATCCTAATAAGTGTGCAGCTATTTTCGTTGTGACTGGCTTGACGGGAGTAATTCACTCAATGTCGTGTTTTTAATGTGTCGTGTCTGTAAAATCTGTATTTTATAAGAGCCTAGTCGTTTATCAAGAACGCTGCTCGGGTACCAAAGATCGGCCGTTAGATCGACACAAGAAATAAACCACAGATTTAATCTTTAAATAAGTACATTCTAGCCTGAAAAAGTCTTAAAACTACAATTTGTGACACATTAACAGTAGAATTGGTATTTAAGATAGGTTGGAGGTTATCCTAACTTTAAGAAGTTATTTACGATGATTTTAAAGAACATTATTTTTGTGAATATGAATATTTCTTCAATTTTATCTTAAGAATAATCATAAGGAAAAAGATAAGAACATTCGTAAGAAAAGTTTTTGGGAATATATATATAAATATTCTTATATTTTCTTTAAGAAGAAATTGGCAGTTAAGAATAATTTCATTCTTAAGAATGTTTTGTGAATCCGGCCCCAGATTCGTAACGTTAGTATCGTGGATCAATATTTCTGTGTTGGTAATTTTTATATTTATTTATTTTTCTGTGGGCGGACATGCAGTAGTTTAAACTAATTTATGTCCTATACAATGGCTATTTCAACAGCTGTGAATGATGAATGCAGAATCAAAATTAATTAAATTAATTTATTCTGAAAAACACAAAATTAACTATAAAATGCACCCAAATTATTAATAAAAACATAGGATGTACGGTGAAACAAGAATGAAAGCATTCAAGGCGTGCTCTGCATCATTACTAGTACTAAACGCATAGATATTTCAGATGATTAAGGAAAGATAAAATATTAACAAAAGTAATTAAAGTAGACTGTGGGTTGTTTAACTTTTTTTTTATATCTAACTTACGAGAAACTTACGATGTCCTCTCCAGCAGCTTGAA
This sequence comes from Gobio occitaniae, assembly GCA_033150135.1. NCBI lineage: Eukaryota > Metazoa > Chordata > Actinopteri > Cypriniformes > Gobionidae > Gobio > Gobio occitaniae. Next base: position 32,244 of record JARQWZ010004169.1, read on the forward strand.
TGTTCCCCGTTGCCATGGCAACTCTCGACGGCCAGCAGGACTTATGCATTTTTATAAAAGCTATTTATTATTTGTTGTCCCCTCAGAAAAAAATAATTCTTCTGTCAGGCGCAGTTGAAGCCTACAGGACTAACGCTGTCAAGATGAGATGGTGTAGCCAGGCTATGTCTGTGTCATTATTCCAACATCATGTTACGAAATAAAAAGTTTAATACCTCAGAAAAATGACCTTTCCTCTCTTGTCAACATTAGCCTGGTGTTCAGTTCAGTTGTGGAGGCGTGAAAGACGTAAACTCACAGTAATCGGATCACGTCGTTTACATGGTGGAATTATTCATTTGATCGATTCATGAAAAGGTTTATCCCACCCCTCTCAAACCCATTACAATTTCATTCGGTTTGGCCCTTTTTATTCCGATTGAGGTGTTTATATGGAGCATTTTCATTCGGATTGGACTTTTAAACCGATTACAGTGCCCCATGTAAACGCACCTACTGAAAAACAGCTCTGTGACAAAATGATAAAGTAAAATAAGTGAAGATGGTTTTCTGTGTTCCTCAGCTCCCAGTCAGTCTCCCAAGATCATCGGCACAAAGATGCACAACAGCGGCGCGACCATCAACATCGCCTGGGAGAAGGTTCAGGCGCTGGCCAACGAGTCCACCGTGGCCGGATACAAGGTCTCAGCACTCAAACACTCATGCTATCATCCAGACTGTACACTAGGGATGCAACACTACAGTTAGTCCACGGTTCAATACATACCTCGGTTTTTACCCACGGTTTTCGGTTCGGTTCGGTTCTGATGGCTTGTCACATACATTTTTTGTTATTCTATTCTTAGGCGACAGGAACAGCAAGAGGTTAAAGAGAAAAAAGACTACTTTTTTATTGCAATACTCTTTCTTTATTTTACTTAAAAGAATTGAAAAACCTTACTTAAACTTAAAACTTTACTTAAAAAAACCCTTGTGCACATTCCTTGTGTATTGGATAATATAAAATAAATATATATAAAGATTTACACTGGCAGCTCAGAGCTGTACAGCAGCATTTAAGTATGAAATTGAATGAATGAATGTAAAAATAAAACACTACATAGACTTCACTATGAAATATACACTGATTTTTAGCTACTGTATTAGTTTTTCAGTCAAGAGCAGTGAGTGATTTTCTCTTTGTCTTTTGTTGTTGTATTAACATTAAAGGGATATTTCACTCAAAACTGAAAATTCTGTCATCGAGAAATGAATACAGGTTTGAAACAATATTAGAGTGAGTAAATAATGACATCATTTTATAGGTGAACTGTCCCTTTAAGGACCGCGTGTTCACTGGCTGCGCTGCTGTCACTTTAAGACCTCTACACATCTAATATACAGACACGATTGCGATTTTACTTTCACTTTAGACATAACTGACTGTGTTTATGTTAACCTTGTGTGTATTTGACAGTATTAGCGCAGTAAGACAACTACTTAGTTCAGTATTCACGTGTTTGACAGGCTTTTAGTGCGCGCGCTCGGAAAAGCGCATGTTAAAACCAGCACGCGAATGAAACCGGCAAGGCTTTAAAACACATGCAAATAATGAACTTTCATGATTGTGAATAACTATAGTGTTCTGTGAGTATAACTCCACCACTAACCTGTGATGTGAATGTATGTCACGTTGTTCAGTATATTGGGATGGAGGAAAATGATAGAATTTGTAGAAAAATTAATTAATTAATTAAATGCGAAACCGAAAAAAAACGCAATTCACAAGCGCGTATTGAACCGTGAATGCCGTACCGAACGGTTCAATATTATATTGAGAATTGTGGCATCCCTACTGTACACCGATCTAAACATGCACAGAGGGTTAGTGCACATCACTGTGAGGGAATCGCTTCTCAAACAAGAACAAATGTAGGGCAGCTGTGCTCCTGACTCACACGGGATGAGTTCTATCAGCTCTTGACCGGTCCCTGTTCTTCCTCAGGTCCTGTACCGGAAGGATGAGCTGTCCAGCGGGTTGCTGTACACCACAGAGAAGCAGTCCATCGATCTGCCCCTGAAGAAGGACTATTACCTGGTGGAGGTGCGCGCGCACAGCGAGGGCGGAGATGGTGCAGTGGCTCATGTGCGCATCGCAGGTACTAACACTCATTTACACAAGAGTGAACTACACCTGAGGATCATTTACACAAGAGTGAACTACACCTGAGGATAATTTACATTAGAGTGACCTACACCTGAGGATCATTTACACAAGAGTGAACTACACCTGAGGATCATTTACACAAGAGTGAACTACACCTGAGGATAATTTACACTTGAGTGACCTACACCTGAGGATCATTTACACAAGAGTGAACTACACCTGAGGATCATTTACACTAGAGTGACCTACACCTGAGGATCATTTACACAAGAGTGAACTACACCTGAGGATCATTTACACTAGAGTGACCTACACCTGAGGATCATTTACACTAGAGTGACCTAAACCTGAGGATCATTTACACTAGAGTGACCTACACCTGAGGATCATATACACTAGAGTGACCTACACCTGAGGATCATTTACACTAGAGTGACCTACACCTGAGGATCATTTACACTAGAGTGACCTACACCTGAGGATCATATCCACTAGAGTGACCTACACCTGAGGCTCATTTACACTAGAGTGACCTACACCTGAGGATCATTTACACTAGAGTGACCTACACCTGAGGATAATTTACACTAGAGTGACCTACACATGAGGATCATTTACACTAGCGTGATCTACACCTGAGGATCATTTACACTAGAGTGACCTACACCTGAGGATCATTTACACTAGAGTGATCTACACCTGAGGCTCATTTACACTAGAGTGACCTACACCTGAGGCTCATTTACACTAGAGTGATCTACACCTGAGGATCATTTACACTAGAGTGACCTACACCTGAGGATCATTTACACTAGAGTGACCTACACCTGAGGATCATTTACACTAGAGTGACCTACACCAGAGGATCATTTACACTAGAGTGACCTACACCTGAGGCTTATTTACACTAGAGTGACCTACACCCGAGGATCATTTACACTAGAGTGACCTACACCTGAGGATCATTTACACTAGAGTGACCTACACCTGAGGATCATTTACACTAGAGTGACCTACACCTGAGGATCATTTACACTAGAGTGACCTACACCTGAGGATCATTTACACTAGAGTGACCTACACCTGAGGATCATTTACACTAGAGTGACCTACACCTGAGGATCATTTACACTAGAGTGACCTACACCTGAGAATCATTTACACTAGAGTGACCTACACCTGAGGATCATTTACACAAGAGTGACCTACACCTGAGGATAATTTACACTAGAGTGACCTACACCTGAGGATCATTTACACTAGAGTGACCTACACCTGAGGATCATTTACACTAGAGTGACCTACACCTGAGGATCATTTACACTAGAGTGACCTACACCTGAGGATCATATACACTAGAGTGACCTACACCTGAGGCTCATTTACACTAGAGTGATCTACACCTGAGGATAATTTACACTAGAGTGATCTACACCTGAGGCTTATTTACACTAGAGTGACCTACACCTGAGGATCATTTACACTAGAGTGACCTACACCTGAGGATCATTTACACTAGAGTGACCTACACCTGAGGCTTATTTACACTAGAGTGACCTATACCTGAGGATCATTTACACTAGAGTGACCTACACCTGAGGATAATTTACACTAGAGTGATATACACCTGAGGCTTATTTACACTAGAGTGACCTACACCTGAGGATCATTTACACTAGAGTGACCTACACCTGAGGATCATTTACACTAGAGTGACCTACACCTGAGGATCATTTACACTAGAGTGACCTACACCTGAGGATCATTTACACTAGAGTGACCTACACCTGAGGATCATTTACACTAGAGTGACCTACACCTGAGGATCATTTACACTAGGCAAGGCAAGGCAAGGCACATTTCATACATAGTGGCAATTCAAAGTGCTTTACACAGAAATGAAATAAAAATATTACAGTTATAATCGGAATTAAAAGAAATAAAAAATAAAGAAAATATTGAAAGATAAAAATAAAGAGTATAATTAAAAATGAAAATAAAAACAGGGTTAAATTTAAGCATATAAATTAAAATGCAAGCAGTTCGGACAAAGCACGTACAGTGGCATAGCTCATTCAGTAAATGCACAGCTGAACAGATGTGTTTTGAGTCTGGATTTGAAAATCACTAGAGTGATCTACACCTGAGGCTCATTTACACTAGAGTGATCTACACCTGAGGCTCATTTACACTAGAGTGATCTACACCTGAGGCTCATTTACACTAGAGTGATCTACACCTGAGGCTCATTTACACTAGAGTGACCTACACCTGAGGATCATTTACACTAGAGTGATCTACACCTGAGGCTCATTTACACTAGAGTGACCTACACCTGAGGCTCATTTACACAAGAGTGAACTACACCTGAGGATCATTTACACTAGAGTGACCTACACCTGAGGATCATTTACACTAGAGTGACCTACACCTGAGGCTCATTTACACTAGAGTGACCTACACCTGAGGCTTATTTACACTAGAGTGACCTACACCTGAGGCTCATTTACACAACAGTGAACTACACCTGAGGCTCATTTACACTAGAGTGACCTACACCTGAGGCTCATTTACACTAGAGTGATCTACACCTGAGGCTCATTTACACTAGAGTGACCCACACCTGAGGATCATTTACACTAGAGTGACCTACACCTGAGGATAATTTACACTAGAGTGATCTACACCTGAGGGTCATTTACACTAGAGTGACCTACACCTGAGGATCATTTACACTAGAGTGACCTACACCTGAGGATCATTTACACTAGAGTGACCTACACCTGAGGCTTATTTACACTAGAGTGACCTACACCTGAGAATCATTTACACTAGAGTGATCTACACCTGAGGATCATTTACACTAGAGTGACCTACACCTGAGGCTCATTTACACTAGAGTGACCTACACCTGAGGATAATTTACACTAGAGTGATCTACACCTGAGGATAATTTACACTAGAGTGACCTACACCTGAGGATCATTTACACTAGAGTGACCTACACCTGAGGCTCATTTACACTAGAGTGATCTACACCGGAGGCTCATTGACACAAGAGTGACCTACACCTGCGGATCATTTACACTAGAGTGACCTACACCTGAGGATCATTTACACTAGAGTGACCTACACCTGAGAATCATTTACACTAGAGTGATCTACACCTGAGGATCATTTACACTAGAGTGATCTACACCTGAGGATCATTTACACTAGAGTGACCTACACCTGAGGCTCATTTACACTAGAGTGACCTACACATGAGGATCATTTACACTAGAGTGATCTACACCTGAGGATCATTTACACTAGAGTGAACTACACCTGAGGATCATTTACACTAGAGTGATCTACACCTGAGGATCATTTACACTAGAGTGACCTACACCTGAGGCTCATTTACACTAGAGTGACCTACACCTGAGGATCATTTACACAAGAGTGACCTACACCTGAGAATCATTTACACTAGAGTGAACTACACCTGAGGATCATTTACACTAGAGTGACCTACACCTGAGGCTCATTTACACTAGAGTGACCTACACCTGAGGATCATTAACACTAGAGTGATCTACACCTGAGGATCATTTACACTAGAGTGACCTACACCTGAGGATCATTTACACTAGAGTGACCTACACCTGAGGATCATTTACACAAGAGTGACCTACACCTGAGGCTCATTTACACTAGAGTGATCTACACCTGAGGATCATTTACACTAGAGTGATCTACACCTGAGGATCATTTACACTAGAGTGACCTACACCTGAGGCTCATTTACACTAGAGTGACCTACAGCTGAGGATCATTTACACTAGAGTGATCTACACCTGAGGATAATTTACACTAGAGTGACCTACACCTGAGGATCATTTACTCTAGAGTGACCTACACCTGAGGCTCATTTACACTAGAGTGACCTACACCTGAGGCTCATTTACACTAGAGTGATCTACACCTGAGGCTCATTTACACTAGAGTGACCCACACCTGAGGCTCATTTACACTAGAGTGACCTACACCTGAGGATCATTTACACTAGAGTGACCTACACCTGAGGCTCATTTTTTACACTAGAGTGATCTACACCTGAGGCTCATTTACACTAGAGTGATCTACACCTGAGGCTCATTTACACTAGAGTGACCTACACCTGCGGATCATTTACACTAGAGTGACCTACACCTGAGGATCATTTACACTAGAGTGACCTACACCTGAGGATCATTTACACTAGAGTGACCTACACCTGAGGCTCATTTACACTAGAGTGATCTACACCTGAGGATCATTTACACTAGAGTGACCTACACCTGCGGATCATTTACACTAGAGTGACCTACACCTGAGGATCATTTACACTAGAGTGACCTACACCTGCGGATCATTTACACTAGAGTGACCTACACCTGAGGATCATTTACACTAGAGTGACCTACACCTGAGGCTCATTTACACTAGAGTGACCTACACCTGCGGATCATTTACACTAGAGTGACCTACACCTGAGGATCATTTACACTAGAGTGACCTACACCTGAGGCTCATTTACACTAGAGTGACCTACACCTGAGGCTCATTTACACTAGAGTGATCTACACCTGAGGATCATTTACACTAGAGTGACCTACACCTGAGGCTCATTTACACTAGAGTGACCTACACCTGAGGATCATTTACACTAGAGTGACCTACACCTGAGGCTCATTTACACTAGAGTGATCTACACCTGAGGATCATTTACACTAGAGTGATCTACACCTGAGGATCATTTACACTAGAGTGACCTACACCTGAGGATAATTTACACTAGAGTGACCTACACCTGAGGATCATTTACACTAGAGTGACCTACACCTGAGGATCATTTACACTAGAGTGACCTACACCTGAGGATCATTTACACTAGAGTGACCTACACCTGAGGCTCATTTACACTAGAGTGACCTACACCTGCGGATCATTTACACTAGAGTGACCTACACCTGAGGATCATTTACACTAGAGTGACCTACACCTGAGGCTCATTTACACTAGAGTGACCTACACCTGAGGCTCATTTACACTAGAGTGATCTACACCTGAGGATCATTTACACTAGAGTGACCTACACCTGAGGCTCATTTACACTAGAGTGACCTACACCTGAGGATCATTTACACTAGAGTGACCTACACCTGAGGCTCATTTACACTAGAGTGATCTACACCTGAGGATCATTTACACTAGAGTGATCTACACCTGAGGATCATTTACACTAGAGTGACCTACACCTGAGGATCATTTACACTAGAGTGACCTACACCTGAGGATCATTTACACTAGAGTGACCTACACCTGAGGATCATTTACACTAGAGTGATCTACACCTGAGGATCATTTACACTAGAGTGACCTACACCTGAGGATCATTTACACTAGAGTGACCTACACCTGAGGATCATTTACACTAGAGTGACCTACACCTGAGGATCATTTACACTAGAGTGACCTACACCTGAGGGTCATTTACACTAGAGTGATCTACACCTGAGGATCATTTACACTAGAGTGATCTACACCTGAGGATCATTTACACTAGAGTGACCTACACCTGAGGATCATTTACACTAGAGTGACCTACACCTGAGGATCATTTACACTAGAGTGACCTACACCTGAGGCTCATTTACACTAGAGTGACCTACACCTGAGGGTCATTTACACTAGAGTGACCTACACCTGAGGATCATTTACACTAGAGTGATCTACACCTGAGGATCATTTACACTAGAGTGATCTACACCTGAGGATCATTTACACTAGAGTGACCTACACCTGAGGATCATTTACACTAGAGTGACCTACACCTGAGGATCATTTACACTAGAGTGATCTACACCTGAGGATCATTTACACTAGAGTGACCTACACCTGAGGATCATTTACACTAGAGTGATCTACACCTGAGGATCATTTACACTAGAGTGACCTACACCTGAGGATCATTTACACTAGAGTGACCTACACCTGAGGATAATTTACACTAGAGTGACCTACACCTGAGGCTCATTTACACTAGAGTGACCTACACCTGAGGATCATTTACACTAGAGTGACCTACACCTGAGGCTCATTTACACTAGAGTGACCTACACCTGAGGATCATTTACACTAGAGTGATCTACACCTGAGGATTATTTACACTAGAGTGACCTACACCTGAGGCTCATTTACACTAGAGTGACCTACACCTGAGGATCATTTACACTAGAGTGACCTACACCTGAGGCTCATTTACACTAGAGTGATCTACACCTGAGGCTCATTTACACTAGAGGGACCTACACCTGAGGATCAATGTTGATTCAGTTCAGTTCAATGTTGATTCAGTTCAATTCAATGTTGATTCAGTTCAGTTCAATGTTGATTCAGTTCAGTTCAAATGTTGATTCAGTTCAGTGTTGATTCAGTTCAACATGTAAAGCTCATCTATTATGAATCAAAGTTGATTCAGCTGTATAGTGTTCTGATGTGTGTGTGTGTGTGTGTGTGTGTGCAGGTTCCTCAGCAGCGGCGGTGGCAGCTCTAGCGTCTCCATCTCTCGGCTTCTTCTCCTCGCTGCTCTTCGCGGCTCTGTTGAGTTTGATTCTCTGAATGTAGATTCATCCTGATTCAACGAACTCTCACGGATGAAATACGCTCATGTTCCCGAGTCCGTCCGGACTGAAGATTCGGGACAGCGTGTGTTCAATGTCAGTTCAATATGCCTTACAACATCTCACTCTCTGATTGGTCCAGCAGGAGCGGACACAGGAAGTGCTGCTGGTCACTTCCTGTGCGGTTCACGGTGACGGATCAGCGTCTGAGCGTCTCATGTTTGTCTTCATGTCGTCGTCAGATCAGTGGCTTTCTCTCATTTCTGTGACGGATACAGTCAAAGCAAAGCAACAATTCTTTCACTTTTACTGGATTATTATATATGCAATAATTTATATAGATTTCCGTCTCTTCGGTATTGTATCTGTTTTTATATTAGCATATCTCTAGGTTTTTTTAATTAGGACTATAATTTGTGCATTGGAGCGTCAGCGGCTGAATGAAGCGGCGTTTGTGTTTGTGTTCATGAAATATGATCAGCTGATGTAAACGAACACGTTTGAGATGTGAATGAACTGATTAATTGATTCATTAGCACTGATTCACTGATTCATTAGCATTGATTCATTAGCACTGATTCATTGATTCATTAGCATTGATTCATTAGCATTGATTCATTAGCATTGATTCATTATCCCTGATTCATTGATTCATTAGCATTGATTCATTGATTCATTAGCATTGATTCATTAGCTCTGATTCATTGATTCATTATCCCTGATTCATTGATTCATTATAACTGATTCACTGATTCATTATCACTGATTCATTAGCACCAATTCATTGATGCATAAGCACAGATTCACTGATTCATTAGCACTGATTCATTGATTCATTAGCACTGATTCATTGATTCATTAGCATTGATTCATTGATTCATTAGCATTGATTCATTGATTCATTAGCATTGATTCATTAGCATTGATTCATTGATTCATTAGCACTGATTCACTGATTCATTAGCATTGATTCATTAGCACTGATTCATTGATTCATTAGCATTGATTCATTAGCATTGATTCATTGATTCATTAGCATTGATTCATTGATTTATTAGCATTGATTCATTAGCATTGATTCATTAGCTCTGATTCATTGATTCATTATCCCTGATTCATTGATTCATTATAACTGATTCACTGATTCATTATCACTGATTCATTAGCACCAATTCATTGATTCATTAGCAATGATTCGTTGATTCATTAGCATTGATTCATTAGCATTGATTCATTATCCCTGATTCATTGAATCATTAGCATTGATTCATTAGCATTGATTCATTAGCTCTGATTCATTGATTCATTATCCCTGATTCATTGATTCATTATAACTGATTCACTGATTCATTATCACTGATTCATTAGCACCAATTCATTGATGCATAAGCACAGATTCACTGATTCATTAGCACTGATTCATTGATTCATTAGCACTGATTCATTGATTCATTAGCATTGATTCATTAGCATTGATTCATTGATTCATTAGCATTGATTCATTGATTCATTAGCATTGATTCATTAGCACTGATTCACTGATTCATTAGCATTGATTCATTAGCACTGATTCATTGATTCATTAGCATTGATTCATTAGCATTGATTCATTGATTCATTAGCATTGATTCATTGATTCATTAGCATTGATTCATTAGCTCTGATTCATTGATTCATTATCCCTGATTCATTGATTCATTATAACTGATTCACTGATTCATTATCACTGATTCATTAGCACCAATTCATTGATTCATTAGCACCGATTCACTGATTCATTAGCACTGATTCATTGATTCATTAGTCTGATTCATTGATTCATTAGCACTGATTCATTAGCACTGATTCATTAGCACCGATTCACTGATTAATTGATTAATTATCCCTGATTCATTGATTAATTATCCCTGATTCATTGATTCATTAGCACTGAATCATTGATTAATTAGCACAGATTCACTGATTCATTAGCACTGATTCATTGATTCATTAGCACAGATTCACTGATTCATTAGCACTGATTCATTCATTCATTATCCCTGATTCATTAGCACTGATTCATTAGCACCGATTCACTGATTCATTAGCATTGATTCATTAGCACCGATTAATTGATTCATTATCCCTGATTCATTGATTCATTAGCACCGATTGACTGATTCATTATCACTGATTCACTGATTCATTATCACTGATTCATTGATTCATTAGCACTGATTCATTATCACTGATTCATTGATTCATTAGCACTGATTCATTATCACTGATTCATTGATTCATTAGCACTGATTCACTTATTCATTATCCCTGATTCACTGATTCATTATCCCTGATTCATTGATTCATTAGCACCGATTGACTGATTCATTATCACTGATTCACTGATTCATTATCACTGATTCATTGATTCATTAGCACTGATTCATTATCACTGATTCATTGATTCATTAGCACTGATTCATTATCACTGATTCATTGATTCATTAGCACTGATTCACTGATTCATTATCCCTGATTCACTGATTCATTATCACTGATTCATTGATTCATTAGCACCGATTGACTGATTCATTATCCCTGATTCACTGATTCATTATCACTGATTCACTGATTCATTAGCACAGATTCTTGAGCACAAGTGCTTCTGTCTTGACTGTATCATTCTGTGCTGCGCTGGTGACTCGTGATGAATGTCATTAACGATGTTTGTAACAGTCGCTAACTTTAGTTCGGTGTTGCTGATTCTGAGTCGTGTGATTGGCCGTTGGTCTGATGATGTTGTGTGTCCAGGAGGAGCGTGTCTAGTTCTGATGAAGCAGTGTTTCGTGTGTTTCGCTCCTGATCTGCGTCTGCGTGAGAGAGTTTTGCCAAATGCATGGATGCCTTGAGCTTTACGGCCTGCAGTTACTCAGAGGCCAGGTGCATGATGGGATTGATCATACTCATTGGTTCAGTTCAAGCACAGGTCCGCCTCTTAACGTGACTAACCTGTCCGTGATTTCCTGCTTCAATTAAACTTTATAGAGACCGAACGCACTCGCCTGCTGTCTTCCTTCATCTGTGTGTGTGTGTGTGTGTGTGTGTGTGTGTGTGTGAGTGAATGTGAGTGAGTGTGAAATCATGTCACAGATCTGAAGACACAAACAGCGTCTCAAATGAAGCCTGTACTGCTCAGATGATGTTTAATGCTGCTCTATGATCATAACACCGTCTGATAACTGCTCATTCGGGAAGGGTCACTGAATATATTTATTTTAAAGCCATAACTGGGTATTTGAATAGGAATGAAGGAGGGCCGGTCCACACCCATCCTGAGCGTTAGAGGACATGAAACAAAGTCTTAGTCCATCAGAACGAGTCAGGATGTGCTATCAGATATGCTGCATCTATGATGGTCGGCCTAAATATATAAACGTGAAGCTTTTCAGAACACCACCATCAGCTGAAGGAGAAGATCTTTAAAGAACATCAGGGGAAAAGGTAAGCCACATGTGTGAAGGGGTGGTTCTGTGGGGGTTTTCTAGGCTTGGTTGTGTTTATGGGGTACAGTATAATATGTCTTAATACTTCTTTTTTTAAAAACGCCATATTTTTCTTATATTTGACCTTTATTCCCTCTGTCTGTCCTTTGAACGGCTCGTTTGCTTCCTGCTTCTCTGAAGCCCATCCCTCTGAGAAACGCAATGGTCTTGGATTGGTCAGATGGCCAGATGTAGTTTGAAGTTCTGCAACAGCTCTCTCTCTTTCGTAATGACGGCGGCGTGGCCTCGCCCACTTTGTTGCGTGTTCGCGGGAGCAGTGTTTGTTAATAGCAGGTGTTTATGATGTCACCAACCCGGGAAGAAGCTTGTTGTAGTCCAAACCGGCCGTTTTTGTACACTGGTAAAAATGATGTGTTGGATTTACTTAAAATATATATGCACCATTTTTGCATCACACTTTTTAAGTAAACCCAACTTGGAATAAATTTACATAAAATGAACAAGAAAACCTTTGTTATACGTACTTAAATATTTGAGTTCACTCAACATTCTTTACTTAAAAATATATGTGTTAATATTTTCTTATTTCTTGGGCTTCACTTTTTAACTTTCCTTGTATAACACTGACTTTTCTGCCATGGTACGTGTGCACAATTAGACAATACATTCAGTAGTCCTTGGACACATTCGCACACACCCAGACATCCAAGACAAAACATTAAGATACACATACACACATTTTGCGCACATACATGTTTCACTTACACCTTTATATATGACCTTTCTTCCTTAATAAATTTGAGAATGTTATAGTACTGCACTGTGTCTGTGGTTCCTTGAGCATTCTCCCAAGATCTTGCGCTGCAGCTGCTGCTACACATCACAGGGGTGGACATCGACTGATGATTGAGAATATTGATAGTCTACCTAAAAGTTAGATTCTAACAGCTGGGGGCTCGTCCGGGATATTCCCAAGAAACACGGGACTGCTGAGAAGTCATCCTCCATCACAGGTAAGTTATCTTTGTATGATTTCCTGTGGTGGTAGGATTGATTGATTGATTGATCCCATAGAAGGTAGAGATAGCCCTGGTGTTCCTGTCCAGGAAGATTTGTCTGTAAGGGTAATGTTTAAATGCACAGTTACCTGACAAATATTTTTTGAGTACTCGCTCTGGTGCGAGGAAGACCCGTTTAGATCTGCTCTGACGGGTAAAACATTCTGAGATAGCCCTCCAGTAGGAGGAAGGACCGTGTAGATCCGCTCTGACGGTCAAACAAGTGTTGATGGGAATATTCCGTTTAGACAATTAATAAAAGTAATTGACAAACTGATCGACACCAAATATTTGACAAATTGATAAAGAGACCCCTGTGATGTGGTGTGGTAAACTAACAAAATAATCAAATCACAATTGATTAAGTGAAGGATGGGTCAAAAAATATCAAGACCAGAACAAGGGGAAACACCCCGAGACTGGATGTTTAGAAATAGTTGCGGATACTGGACCGAACTGTATTTATCAAATTTGAAAGGGTGGACTCAGGGAAAAATACAATTGGATCATTTCCCTGAAGATGGTTCTTTTAAGCCAGGGGATATGGATAGTGCAGATTCAATGATTAATGGGGGATGGGGAAATCCAGAATGGAATTATAAGTACATGAAAGAGGCATACAATAAATGGAAAGAAATGAAAAAATACTGGGATAAGGGTCCAGAGAGGCCGAACTCAAAAAAGAAAAACCAGTCACCCCCATACCAGCCAGCAGTAATACCCCATGTCACACCGGTAGAATACAAGTCAGCTGTGGTGACACATGTCCCGCCGGTAGAATTCAAATCGAGCACTTACCAACATAATGTTCCTAAACATAATGTTCCTAAATTAGAGGAATTGAAACAATCCATCCCTGAAACAAAACTATACCACACCCTGACAGAGAGTAGAGACGGAGTAGAGAGTGAGACTGAACTGTGTGTAGCAGGGGGGGCCACAGCTGATGAACACAAAACAGAGCCTGCATTTATGTTTGTGAGAAGGGGAAATCAAATTTCCATACGCCCTGCTAAGGCGAGTGATATTGAAAGTATATGTAACAATCTGCCTTCTCCCTCTCATCCGGTGAAATATGTCCAGATCCTAAAAAGTCATACACGATATGCACAATTGACAGGTCCAGATTTTAAAGTAATACTACTCAGAACTCTGGGGGAGGACGTGACAGAAACAGATATAATTGACGGGTGTCCTTCTCTGAGAACAGAAAACGATAAAATGACTGGTAAAGGTACCGCAGATAATCCTAATAAGCTGCTTTGGGAAGAGGAAGAGCATTTAGAGACTTTTTATGAGGAGCTGCAAAAAATGTTAGAAAGAAAGGTGATTTCTAAAAGAGACATTTCATATGCCGCGAACACTAAACAGGAGCCAAAAGAATCAGCCGCAGCTTTCGTAAATAGATTCAAAAAGGCGTGGCAGGACGACTCTAAACTGCCAACCACACAAGATCATATCATACTGTTTATTAACACATGTTTGAACAACATGAATCCAACACAGGCCCAGCTGATAAGAGTAACCACCTCAAGAATTACTGAGTTGTCTGTGGAAGAATTGTGTGCACGAGTGAGGGAATTAGATGCTGCTGGAGGATTTTCAGATAGCAGCGGGGTGACGGTTAAAACTGAACCTGCATTCATGCAGACAACGGCAGTACAAAGAGAAGGGGGTGGGCGCAGGCCGGGGAAGTGTCACTATTGTGGAAAAATGGGCCACTGGTTAAGAGATTGTAGAAAACGGAGATATGATGAGGAGAGAAAGAGAGGTGGAGGGGCAGAAAAAAAGGAGAAGTCGACTGACAACCAATATCAAACAGAATGGACTCCCCAATAGGGAGGCCTACGGAGTGATAGAACCCCAAATACATCTATGCTCACTGTAAAATATGATAACAACAAAATTGATTTGCCAAATTTGGAATTGAGTGTAGATGGGAAGAAATATTGTTTTCTTATTGATACTGGTGCTAGTTGTTCCTCTATTTCTGGTTTAATATACGAGGGCCCAGTTTCAGCAAGAATTACACGCTCCGTGGGTATAGATGGGGTTCCGATCTCCTGCCCAGTGACACATCCTTTGCCTGTGGTCACAAGTGATGGTCAACATTTAATGCACAATTTTACTATTATTCCAGAGTCACCTCTGAACTTGCTGGGAAGGGATATAATGCACAAATTGGGGATGGAAATTGTGTTTACTGAAACTAATGTGTCTCTTTTCTTCCCTTCTGTGCTGATGGTGTCCACTGAGCCTCACCCTCTTCATGTTGATTACATGGCGAGTGAAGTCAAGGGGGAGGGAGAGATAGCGCCACTAAGACGGGTGAATCCAAAACTATGGGCTAAGCACAAGGACGAAGCAGGTTTTATCAATGTTAAACCGTACACTGCGTTGCTAAAAACACTACCCTCTCTCTCCAGAGAAAGAGAAGGGCATTGAACCTGTAATAGATAATCTATTGAAACAAGGCATTATCATAGATATACATTCGCCATATAACACACCTATTAATCCTGTCCTAAAAGCAGATGGTCAAAGCTAGCGACTGACACAAGATTTGAGAAAGATCAATGATTTGATCATACCACTTTCTCCATTGGTACCGGACGTGGTAACTATAATAAACTCAATACCACCTACACACAAGTTCCATAGCGTAATTGATTTATGTTCTGCATTTTTCAGCATACCGCTATCCAGAGTGGTGCAGCCACTGTTTTCGTTTACATACAAACAAAAACAACTAACATGGACACGTCTTCCTAAGGGCTACGTTGACTCGCCCGCAGTGTTCTCTGCGATCGTGCACAAAACCCTCAGCACCATTAATCTCCCACCACTGACTACGTGCTTACTACAGTACGCTGACGACCTTCTCATCTCTGCCACGACGGCAGAGGCCTGTGAGCAGGCCTCCATTATTGTCTGCAATGTGTTGGCAGAGGCAGGGTTTAAAGTCTCGAGAAAGAAACTACAATGGGTGAAACCACAAGTATCCTATCTGGGACACGTTATCTCTGAAGGACAAAAGAGAATCTCTCCAGACAGAGTGGAGCTGGTAAAGAGATTTACTAAACCAGACACAATCAAACAAATGCAGAGCTTTCTGGGACTGATAAAGTATTGCAGGGCTTGGATACCAGACTGTTCTTTGTATGACAAGACTCTGAGACAAGCAATTGACACCAAAGCTTCACCGAAACAAACAATCAAGTGGACTGATGAAATGGATGTGGCCTTTAAGGTATTAAAACAAGCTATCATGTCAGCACCGGCTTTGGGCCTTCCGAACTACAAAAATAATTTTCATCTGTATGTGCATGAGAGCGGGGGCATTGCGGCATGCGGGGATACTGGCCCAGGAACATGGTACAAGTTATCGTCCAGTTTCTTATTTATCCAAAACTTTAGACAATGTTGCACAAGGTCTGCCTACATGCCTCCGAGCAGTAGCTGCTGCTGCGTTGATGGTAAGGGGTGCTGAAAAAACAGTTCTGTCATATCCATTGACATTGCACACCTCACACCAGGTAAACGCAATTTTACACAATCTTAATACACAACACATGACAGCACAACGTCGTTCAGGTTATGAAGCCACTCTGTTAGCGACGACAAATTTAACCATTAAGCCATCATCTGCTCCACACATTGCTGTCATTGCTTTGAGAGAATTGCTGGATGCAGCAGACCAAAACTCTGACAGCACTGATGAGGTGCATGATTGTCTGAAAACAATTGAAGCTGAAACTGCTTGTAGGCCCGATCTGTTAGATACGGCCCTAGAAGAGGGGGATAAACTATATGTTGACGGTTCATGCTCTAAACCATCAGATGGTGTATATTTATGTGGTTATGCAGTCGTTAGACTCCCTGATGAAGTGGTGGAAGCAGAGCCATTGCCGTACACATCAGCACAGGCAGCGGAACTAGTGGCACTGACGAGAGCTTGTGAACTTTCAAAAGGTAAAATTGTCACAATTTATACTGATTCTAAATATGCACATGGTGCTGTACATGATTTTGCAAAAACATGGGAACAAAGAAATTTTAGGACAGCAGATGGAAAACCAATAGCACATTCTGATATGATAGGAGATTTAATCAATGCGGTGCAGTTGCCGAGCAAAGTGGCCATAGTCAAGGTGAGGGGGCATGCAGCAGGAGATTCAGAGGAAGTAAAAGGTAATCAGTTGGCTGACGCAGCTGCAAAGGAGGCTTCTAAAAAAACATGCAAAAAGGTAATAGAATTGGGGGAAGTTGCTATGATGGCACATGTAACTAATTTACCTGATATTGATATCAAAATACTGCAGAGTCAGCCAACTGAGGCTGACTTAAAATACTGGGCCTCAAAAGGCTGTAGGCCAGACGAACAGGGAATTATCAGAGACTCTGAGGGGAAAGTGGCCTTGCCAAAATTAACACTTGTGTTGCTCATACGTCATTATCATGGTCTCTCACACACCAGTTCTGCAAAAACGGCACAAGTAATCAATGCTTTGTATTGTATAGCAGATGTACACAAGACAACTAAATTACTCTTAGACTCATGTCTAATTTGTGCAAAAACTAATATTCATCGACCTGTAAGTTATTCAGCCTTACCATTTCCAGAGGCTCCATTTCAACATTTGCAATTAGATTTTACGCATATGCCACCTGTTCAGAATTGCAAATATTTGTTAGTGATTGTTGACAGATTCACAAAGTGGCCAGAAGCGTTCCCATGTGCGAGGGAGAATGCAAAAACAGTGGTCAAGATTTTGTCCAAAGAAATCATACCCAGATTTGGGATACCGACTGTAATCGAAAGCGACAATGGAACACCTTTTGCATCAAAGGTAACACAATTATTGGCTAAAACATTGGCTATTGATTGGCATTTCAATATCCCGTACCATCCACAATCGTCGGGCGTGGTCGAAAGATCCCACCGAACGATCAAAGACCGATTAACAAAAGCGTGTTTAGACAGGGGAAGAAATTGGATAACCATCCTCCACTACTAAAATGTCTCCTTTTGAAATCCTAATGGGTAGGCCTTTCCCGACCCCATGGGTCAAAGGCCGCGTTGGCGTTTCTTCCTTAGGTGAGATGGAGGTGATCATGGAGGACTATGTCACGGCGCTGGTTGAGAAATTGAATTCTATTAATGGTGATGTCTCACTAACATTTCCTCTCCCCTCAGAAAAACCAACACATCAGTTGTTGTGGAAATAATTCTATTCGAAGAGTGAGGAGGAAGGAACACAAATTCAAACCTTTGAAAAGTCAAAGTATCAAACATGATTTTATTTCTTGCAAGAAATAGGCAGTTCACATACAGAGAATGTCTGTCATGAGAAGGGCAAAGTTTGCTCTCCGGGGTTACATTATATACCCTTCATACATCCTGAGTGGGTTGCATCCAATCTTGTTTGCCTTAAAAGGAAACATCTTTATTCAAAACCCCTGTTCAGCATAAATTCTAACTAGACATCACACTACCCATGTCTGCAGAAGTTCCTGTTCTTAAGCTACATTATTTTCACGTATCCTGTCTATTCCTAGTCTAGTTGCAACCACGCACACACTTGCCACACCTAAAGTACGATATGTCATCTTGACCTCTTGCACTACCCAACTTCCTTGCAACTGAGTACTCTGTCACTCAGAACAATATGTTCCCGCCAGCTAGTTCCCATTTATTATTTGTTACATTTCTTTTAATAATGATTAGTACAAATACATGTTCAATGTTAACAAGTGATACACATCTAGGAATAAAAGGTTAAGGTTCACATCTAAGTAAAAACACCTCTAAGTAAAATGAACACTTCTAAGAGTTAAAACCACATCTAGATGAAATAAAAACACATCTAATAGTAAAACACATCTAAATGTAAAATTTCCTTCACAATCCACCCCATGTTCATTTTAAAGAACATACACACAAAATTTGACATTTACTCCTCCATAATCATAGTAATTTACACTAGGTAAATTTTCCCATGGCTACTTAATTTCTCAGTCAAACGCATGTTCGTTCTCGAGTACGTCCTCCTCAATCTCCATCTCCGGCACTGTGGCATCTGCCTCTGGTTCCCTATTTGGTGCTCGTAGGCTGCGTATGGAATTCTTCTTCCGTTGCAGCTACCGCATGAGCTGACGCCTGGGAGTCTTCTTCCGTTGCAGCTACCGCATGAGCTGACGCCTGGGAGTCTTCTTCCGTTGCAGCTACCGCATGAGCTGGCACTTTTCGACAGT
Organism: Gobio occitaniae; assembly: GCA_033150135.1. Lineage (NCBI taxonomy): Eukaryota > Metazoa > Chordata > Actinopteri > Cypriniformes > Gobionidae > Gobio > Gobio occitaniae. The sequence continues at coordinate 51,832 of JARQWZ010004169.1, forward strand.
GCGTCCCATGAATCCACGGAGCCCTCTCCGCAACTTTCACCGCAGTGTGAGTTGTCAGCAACACCTGAAATGGCCCCTGCCACCTCTTTGTTCTCCAGTGTTTCCGCCTCAGATCCTTTATCAGCACGAAATCCCCTGGCCTGATACTGTGCAGGGCCGTCTCAGCTGGCTCTGGAGCTGCTGCCTGTACCTGTTTTGAAATATCACAGAACACCTTATCCAGTTCAACACAATATTGTAACATGTCATGTAAAGGAGTCCCAGCTGGTTTCCCCAAATTTTACCTGCACACAGACCTTAGACAACAGAAAAGACATCTCTACGCAATAATTCACAATTCTATTGATGTAAGCTATTGTTTACCCCCTTTGGCTGCGTGTGGTCGCCCATGCAGCCATTAATCATAATCATTGAAAATATTTTTTTGGGGTAAACAAGGCTTGCCATCACTACTCATCCAGACGCCATTTTGCACAGTGCGGTCGCACTGTTCCCATCGCTGCGTTTCTCTGGCCCTGAGTTGAAAACCTGCATAGTCTATAAGGAAGGCAAAACATTTGTGTTAGTTTCAGATAATAAAAGACATTCTGGTTCCTTTGACTGCTGTGCTGTGGCTGCTGCTCTTACGGTTTCCTGTTGAAATAAACTCTGTTGTTAGTTTCGCTGCGCATTTACACATAGCTACATACTAGTAAAGTCTTAACTAGAAAGTTTCCCATAAACATATTGAAAATATCCAATAAAATGAAAGAAATCCATATTTCATCTCTGGAAGCCGGGCTAAGTCAGTAATCACTGTTACTGCACTTCCGTCATGTTAGGGGTGTGTGATACCTCCAAAATCCAAACATGCCAACTTTCTGCTATCAACCGTTTGACGACACACACATCCCTAGGCGAGACCCACAGTCACTCCTCAGAGACTAAATACTTTAGAGAACATATTTGAAAAAACAAACAATCAGTGGTTCTCTTGATTAATCAAAATCATAACAGACCTTTTTGGCATTCACTCAAACTCAAACTCAAACTAAACAATACATAAAACATCCTTCAGTCTACATTCCTTGCTCTCAGTTCAGATGACACATCTGCCCATGCAGGGCATAGTTCCAAAGCACAAATGTCTATCATGCACCGATTCTCTTTTGTGTGTCTACCAATGGGGTCACTTCGCTCTCTACCTCGATTTCATGCTACAATCTTATCTACATGCCCACAGTTTCTTACTGTGCTTTACATACTTATCAACCTTCCTTCAGTCAATCTTTTCAACAATTCTTCACAAACCACCCTACTTACTATTTCCAACAGACCCATTTTCACTCATCATAGCCCACATCATATTTAAACAATTAATGAACATAAACAATTTTAGATTTATGTTAAATACACTTCATCGAAATGACATAATTATCAATTCATATTACATTCAATCAGCACGTTCGCTCATCTTTATCTCGTGACATCATACTTAATCATACTCAATACCCAATTCTTATCAAAATCTTTTCAGTTCCTGTTATCAGTAAACCATTCAACATCAATTCATCAGGGCTCTTTTTCAAATTACCCTTTTCTCCATTTCCTGTCCATTAAAACTCTTTGGACGTAACTCTTTCCAATTGGCCCAAAATCTTAAACCTCTTAATTCATGTCATTTGGCAGTGACACTTATCATCTTGCAAATTTTCATAATCTCCCATATCACTTTATAGAGTATTCAAATTTGTACTATAAGTCATCATCCATTTCTTTAAAGCCGTTTCAAAATGATTTTTCAATTCATATATGTCTATTAACACTTAGTGTGTTAGGGTGTTCATAAATCGTTCATAAATCAATTTTCCACCAAAAAATCAATCTTTTTGGGTTATTTCTCTCTTGTTTTAACTCATTAAAACAATTATTTTAAGTCACATTATTTGTCTCTCAAAAAGATGCACCATATGCTCATTATTGTTTCTTATCTCTACTGCTCTGCCGAAACCAAAATATTATATTTCTCTTATCCCAATCCCAGTCACAGAAAGCCTTCTCTGCCTGCTCCTTCAGCCCTTAATACAGAAATAGAAGCTCTCTTAGACATCTAGTGTCATGCCTCCATTCAGAGGAAACATAAAATAAAACTCTTTTGTTTCTTAGAAGTTCTCCTTTTGTTCACCCTCTGGCCTTTCATAAATACTAGGGAGTCTCTTGATATTTTAGATTATAGTGACTTTAGTTAATTTGTCTCCTTGTCTCTGCCGTCCAGTCTATAAAATTTACATTTGCCATTCTTAATCAATTGACATTATTTAAACTCCGACCCTCTGTTGAATTTATACAAGGGTGTTAAACCCATGATGGGCGGCAATCTCTAATTATTCCCCTTTAACATATACACTAATCCATAGATTAATTCAAAACAACATCATAAAGGACAAAGTAGTCATAATTACCATTAACAGACTGAGCTGGATACCAATCCATTTACAGCTCGTCCATGTTCTGGATCATCTTTTCACCAGATTCGCTCAGAATAATCAGCTTCTTTAGAGTTTGTCGTTTCTCTTAACTAACCCATCTGTGATGATAAAAACACTCATTCCAGAGGTTAATTGCACACTACACTCAATCAGGACACATAAATATGAACTGCTCATTCTCAAAATGTGCTTTTACATGGTTTCTTAACCAGTTCCAAATCTGTTCATTACTAATATATTTTTAGAAAAATCAGTTGGGTTGTTTTGTTCTGATATCATTGTTTTTGGTTTGTCTCAGTCACAGGCAGAGTACAATCCATGGTTCCATTCAAGCAGTCTCTCTCTCCCTCTCTCATCCACATTATCTTTTCAGCAGTCTTCTAAGACTTTTACTATAATGTTAAATTCACTAACCCTTAATTCATCAATCCTTCACAAAGTTTAGAAATGTAACTGTTGAACTTTCAAATTAGAACATCTCCAATAAGTTATACTGTGAAATTGTTTCAAGTTATCTTTAGTTTAGATACCTCTGTTATCCAGAACTTCTCTTTAAACTTCAAAAGCCATCCTCTTAAAGCCATCACCATGTCTCCAAATTATCCTCTTCCATCTAATGACCTGCAGGATTAAGACTATGATAGAGACATTTTAGTTCAATATCATACAGCCTTACTGATACTAATACATTTTGTTCTGTTCCACAAAGTTATCAATCACAATCACAGTATGGTCTCAGCTGGCTCTTAAATGCCAATCATTGCTCTTTTCTTCAGGGTGTTTCCTGGCTCTCAATTTATGCGGTATTTGGTGAGCGGTATAGAGGGGCCTAATTAGGGCAGGGGCTACTGTGTCCAGTCTTGACCTTGGCCCCTACGAAACACAGCTCCCCCCCCAACACAGAGATGCTGCTGGCCTCACAGACATCTGCCTCACCTCTCATACACACCTCACATAAAACCCCCTCCTCCATTTTTTTTTTTTCTTCGTTGGGGTCCGAGATGACTTATCGTGATTTCCCTGGCTTGGGTTGCCCCCCGTCAGGCCGTAGGAAGTCTTACCCGTCATCGGGAAACCACATCGTGCTCAACCTCTCATCGCTTTGAGATCTTTGACCCTAAACAGGATCCGATATTTTCTGGAGCCTTTTGGAAAGTGCATTCAAGAGTCATCAGAGCCATCTGGTCTGCTTTCAAATGAGTAAAAACATGGAGGCAGGTTAATTATAACACAACTTAATCACTAAAATCCATCATACTTCTTCAAAGCTGCCCCATAGCAGTGCTTTAGATTATACTCAGTGAATTTAGCCAAAACACCTGTCCATTCAATTTAATGTTCTGCTACATCTGTGACCAAGGCCATCAGTTCTGTACATGGTGAAGGCGAAGAGCAGACAGAAGTTACTGGTCATATCATACATTCGTCAAACATTTCAGTTCATTAAAAGTCTGTATTTTTAAAACATGTCTTATTGCCCTCTTGATGGCACCTTTTTATATCTTAACAAATAACTGTCTATTATGTTCACATGATGCCCTGTGCCGTTTCTCATCAATATCTTCTATCATCTGTGGCACAGGCTCAGATATCAGCTTTGAGCTGGTCTGGGATGAGAGAGAGAGACTCTGAGGCCTTCAGGGCTGGTACACTGCATTTTCATAAACCTTTCGCTCCTCACACTAGCTCAGCGTAAGATCTGGCTTTGTTTTCAAATAAATATAAGACATTTTCCTTTTAACTCTATCTTTAGACAGAAATCACATTTTCAAGTGATCATAACTTTATATTTGTCTTTTGCCCCCAAAATGAATTCAGAAACTATAATTTCCACTCAGATTGAGTCTCTGTTACTCAAGTTAGACCACGTGGTGGCCGGATTGAGATTACAAATTGTTTATTTCAGCTCAGCACAGGCTTATCTTTTGAAACCAAAAACATCAACTTCTAGGGTTTTCAACATTTTAACACCTATAGTTATTTCAACAACCCAATATTCAGTCAAATCATCATTATCAGAGTTTTGCAAAAGTGAGAAGAGCAAGAACATATTTATGATATATTTTTCATTTAAAACTCGGTTAATCAGGATTTATATATCTTGTATATCTTTTAAAACATGTTTTATCATCTTTAACTTTAATTTTAACCTCATATTAAAATTATCTCAAATCCTTCCTTCAAAAATGATCATTAAAGATTTTATTAATCTTATTGTTATCTCATTTTCATAGACAGAGTGTAAACCTCTGTTACTTTCTTTTTACTGGGTTTCGTTTACAGAATTTAGTCTGGTGGCCTGATTTGCCACACTTTTTACACCTTATAGGTGTCCAGACACAATTACGTGCAAAATGGCCCCGCTGACCACAATTAAACACTCTCATCTTTATCTTATGGAGCAACGTTCAGCAACCTGTGTGCTCCAAAAGTGGCAGTCTGTCTGAGAACAGAGCTTGCTCGGGGTCCAATAAAACAGACAATGGCTTGCAATTTATGGTGCTGTCTGCTTCCCCCCCCCCCAACATTATTTTTAGTTACTCAATTGTATATCTCCCTTCGGGTATGGCACCTCACCCATTTTATAAATTAATGAATACGCACAAAATTTTGAACAAATTCAACAAATTTGAATTTTCTTGTTCTCTCTTTGTTTGTAGCCAGTAAACTTCCAATTACAATAAAAACATTTCTGCCCATTATCTTCATCAGTCCAGCAAATTTCTTTGAAGTCAGGGTTTCAGAGCGGAGCTGCTTACAGCATTTGCTCTTGTTCATCTTAAAATCTTTATATATACCGACTAATCAAATTACCGATCATATTACTCAAAATGTTAGCCAAAATTTAGTCAAAGTTCATACTCACCGGTGATCTTTAAACAGCTGTGGCATTTTAATTTCTCAGTTTCATTTCTCCACAGTCAATGCCTCTCTGTCCTTCTTTTTGACGAAATGAGTCGCCCAATTTACTTTGGTCTGTGTCAAATGTGACACACTTAAACCCCCGTTAAACCCATATTGACTTATCAAATACGGCACAAAAGCATGATACCAAGTTCCCATTATTTTGTCCATAGCTTTGTATGATCTCTTAGAGAAATTAACCTGTTCCTCCTCCACGCTTTTCGAACTCTCATTACCCATTGTTTCTATTAACAGTATTTATATTTGCGTAGTTGAATCCTTTCTCTCACGTGGTCACCATGTACTATATTTACTGTGTTAATTCTTTCCCCCAGCGTGGCCACCACGCCTGCCTAAATTCGTCAATTTAGGACTTTCAAAAATGCCCACATCCGTCGATGCTAGGTCTTTTTCCCAAACAAGTGCCTTACTCAATGTTTGAAAGTTACTGTCAGGCTTATTTCAAACTGCACCTTGTTTGGACGCTCGAGAAATTTCTAGCTTATTCTCGCAACTTCTGGCCCTTTTTGGGAAAACAATTAACACTTGGCATTTGAGAAACTCTTATTCTCAAACCCTCTTTGGAAACTTACTCTCAAGCTTATTCCAAATCTCTGACCCTTTTAGCAGAAATATTCAACACGCAAATATTTACTTAAACTTATATTTACCCTACCACGTAAATAATTTTCTCTCACCGTCTTTTGATGACCTCGTGAGTTCAATTCTGGGAGTGCGTTCACCTCCGCTCGTCGTGATGAGTAGGACAATTCTCTCTCCTTAAAATTGAGGATATTGAGCCGCAGAGTTTGATCTCTCGGGATGATCAGTCAATTGCCCTCTCAATCACGCCGATCGGTTGGTTCACTGCATCCCATCGTCCTCGTCGCCATTTGTTGTGGAAATAATTCTATTTGAAGAGTGAGGAGGAAGGAACACAAATTCAAACCTTTGAAAAGTCAAAGTATCAAACATGATTTTATTTCTTGCAAGAAATAGGCAGTTCACATACAGAGAATGTCTGTCATGAGAAGGGCAAAGTTTGCTCTCCGGGGTTACATTATATACCCTTCATACATCCTGAGTGGGTTGCATCCAATCTTGTTTGCCTTAAAAGGAAACATCTTTATTCAAAACCCCTGTTCAGCATAAATTCTAACTAGACATCACACTACCCATGTCTGCAGAAGTTCCTGTTCTTAAGCTACATTATTTTCACGTATCCTGTCTATTCCTAGTCTAGTTGCAACCACGCACACACTTGCCACACCTAAAGTACGATATGTCATCTTGACCTCTTGCACTACCCAACTTCCTTGCAACTGAGTACTCTGTCACTCAGAACAATATGTTCCCGCCAGCTAGTTCCCATTTATTATTTGTTACATTTCTTTTAATAATGATTAGTACAAATACATGTTCAATGTTAACAAGTGATACACATCTAGGAATAAAAGGTTAAGGTTCACATCTAAGTAAAAACACCTCTAAGTAAAATGAACACTTCTAAGAGTTAAAACCACATCTAGATGAAATAAAAACACATCTAATAGTAAAACACATCTAAATGTAAAATTTCCTTCACACAGTTTGTGCCCAACCAACAGGTGCTGATAAGGAGCCTGAAGCCAGTCAAGGTCGGAGAGCCAAAATACCTTGGGCCGGCTACAGTGATTGCAGTGACGAGGACAGGAGTGCTGACTGACCTGCAGCCGCAGTGGATACATGCAAGTAGACTGAAGGCTGCCCCGTGCCAAGGGGGACGTCCAGATTAACTAGGAGAGTAAACATATGGGCGGAAAGGAGCTGACGAACGCAGCGTTACGTCCATATGCGATCTGATTAGTTAATCTGTACCAACAACAACACATCAACGAGGAGGCTGGACAGGATACAACATCACGACGAGTATGGTCTATAGATCGCAATATTAGACTGAAAATAATCATAAACATATTAATAATCATATTCTTTTGTATTTGGTATCCGGAGAGTGACTGAGGGTCCGATACTTAGTGTCGGGAGTGCAATAACAGTGATTATTCATTCAGCCCGGCTCCCAGATAACCAATATGCATTTGAAAGGTACTATCCCTTAAAAAAACAGCCTTAGCTATTTTCCTAAAAGTGAAGCACTAAATCATAAATGATTTAAAGTGGCCATTGTTAATATTTTCTTATTTCTTGGGCTTCACTTTTTAACTTTCCTTGTATAACACTGACTTTTCTGCCATGGTACGTGTGCACAATTAGACAATACATTCAGTAGTCCTTGGACACATTCGCACACACCCAGACATCCAAGACAAAACATTAAGATACACATACACACATTTTGCGCACATACATGTTTCACTTACACCTTTATATATGACCTTTCTTCCTTAATAAATTTGAGAATGTTATAGTACTGCACTGTGTCTGTGGTTCCTTGAGCATTCTCCCAAGATCTTGCGCTGCAGCTGCTGCTACACATCACAGGGGTGGACATCGACTGATGATTGAGAATATTGATATATTGATAGTCTACCTAAAAGTTAGATTCTAACAATATGTTAACACAACTTGCACATACTTGCATGTTACATATATTTTTTTAATTAAAGAATGTTGAGTGAACTCAAATATTTAAGTACATGTAACAAAGGTTTTCTTGTTAATTTTATGTAAATTTATTCCAAGTTGGGTTTACTTAAAAAGTGTGATGCAAAAATGGTGCATATATATTTTAAGTAAATCCAACACATCATTTTTACCAGTGTGAAACCAAAAATCATGACTGTAGTTCTTCTAGGAAAAAATGTGACAATTTGACAAAAAGAGTCTGTAAAGGATCATCCATGAAGCATCTTCGTGATAATCCTCAGTGTGTGTGTGTGTGTGTGTGTGTGTGTGCTGTTCTAGTTCCTCGAGGTCACCATGACTATCCTAAAGAAAAGATGAGCTAATGTGTATTTACTTACAACATTAATTGGTAGTTTCAGATTGTTTTACAGTGGGAAAAATATAATGCATTTATATAACACAAAATTAGATAAAATGTTTTGAAATAACAAGAAAACACACCTTTATATTTAATAAATAAAATAAATGTATTTATTGTTTCATTTCTGTTTAATTTGGGTGAAATTGATTTCCTGCCATGATTAAGTGGATTATTGAGCTTTGCAGTAGGGATGTCAAAGCCCTATTCGGATGGTCATTGTTTCTCATGTGGACGTCTGTAAAAATAAAATTGCATGGCGCTTCAGTGACAACTCCTGTATTCCGGTGGAGATTTTTTTTTACGACGATTGCTGTAAATTAAATTTGATATGCTGATTTGTGTAATAATATCCTATTTATTATTTCATTATTTAAATCTCCTGCTCAAAAAAATTATAGACATGCTATAAATGGCCTCCACGACGCATGTGTGAGAATATGAGCAGATCTGGCGTTCGGACACATGACCCAGAAGAGATTTGTTTACGAGCAGAGGAAGACGCGCGTATCTCAGCTGTTGAATTCTACACTGATCGTGCTTTAGGTCTCGGCGTAGGTCTCAAAATGGGGCTGAAGTGTGTATTTCATGGATTCCCGAACGCCGGATCTGCTCATATTCTCACGCATGCGTCGTGGAGACACACACGGAAGACAAGAACAAGCTGGTGTGACAAGTCTCCCGAGCTCTCATCAGCGTCGCCCTGGCAAAAAACACTGATCACCTGCCAGCACTCAGCATGGACCGGATTGGCACAGCTGCAGGCGATCACCACAGCACATAAAGCACCGCACATGGGAACACCAGTCTGAGCACGAACACTCCATGAAGCAGCGCACTAACCTTTCTCTCTCTCTCAGACAGCAGCCTGTGACACTCCGGCCACCCAGACCCTCTGACGTCACCGCGAGTCACCACTGCACCACCGGGAAGAAGGAAGCACCGCGCACCAAAGACTTCACCTCGCTGTTTGTTCACCTGCTCACATTAAACCCACCCTCCGGGGGCTTTTCACCTAACACTGTGTTGTGTGATTCTTCACCCTGCCACAGTGGTGGAGAATGCGGGCAAGAGCGTGAAGAATCACCAACCATCCCCGGACTTTTACTTTGTTTTTTTTTCCCTGTTTCCCCAGTCACTCACGAAAACCCGGAAGTAGGGCGGCGTTCCTCCCCGTCATGGAAGACCTGCTCAAATGCTTAACGGAAGTGAGTGCACGTCAGCAACAGATCGCTGAACACCTGGCAGCCCGTCAAGCAGCGATAGAAGAAGAGTTCGCCGCCCTCCGCCTCTCCGCTGCCCAACGCGTTGCGCTTCCTGATCCGCGAGTCCGAGCAACCCAGCTGCTACCAAAATTAACGTCTCAAGATGATGTTGAATTGTATCTGCAGATGTTCGAGACCACGGCGGTTCGAGAGAGCTGGGAACGAAGCGAGTGGGCGCGGGTCCTGGGACCCCTACTGTCTGGTGAAGCTCAAAGAGCATACTTTTCTCTTCCCGCTGAGTCGGCTGATAATTATGATGAACTTAAGAAAGAAATCCTCGGACGTCTTGGGCTATCCGCCATCTCCGCAGCCCAGCTGTTCCATTAGTGGGAGTTCAAGCCTCGACGCCCAGCCCGCGCCCAAGCCGCAGAACTGTCGCGGCTCACACGTCACTGGTTGCTCGAGGGAACACCCACCGCGGGTCAGGTTGCGGAGCGCGTCACCGTGGACCGGATGCTCCGAGCTCTCCCACCGCCCACCCGGCGGGCGGTGGGAATGACAAATCCGGCAACCATCGCCGAGCTCGTTGAAGCCATCGAGTTGGCGGAGGCGGCGATGCACCGCGAGCCTGGGGAGCGAGCGCCGTCCCTCCCTCGGAGGGTGGTCCAGGAGCGACGCACGCCGGAAGGTACCCCGCGACCAGTACACAGGCCAGCGGCTCCCGGCCCCGTGGACGAACCGATGCCCACGGAGGAACCGGCCCCGCCAGCACGCGCATGGCTGGCTGGTTGCAGCCTGCATCAGGACCCACCCCGCGGGGCTCCACGAGCGGAGGTAAAAGTGAATGGACGGTCGGTCCTGGCCCTCTTGGATTCCGGGAGCTCGGTCAGTCTCGTCCAAGCCACCGTCCTCCCACCGCAGAAGGCCGTCAAAGCACAGCTCCCGATTACCTGCGTTCACGGCGACACTCGTCATGTTCCGGCCCGCCGAGTGACAATATCAGCGGGCCCTGGCGCCTGGCCAGTGGAGGTTGGCGTGTTGAAAGATCTTCCGGTTCCTGTGCTTCTTGGGCGGGACTGGCCGGGGTTCGAGGAGCTTCTTCGGGCCACCACGCAGCCAGCCAGCCGGGCCGGGAGCCGCCCCCACAATCGTCGCCGCCGGAAGAGGAGCCACAACACCGCCCTGCTGGCGACAGACAGCGGGAGAGATGGTAAGTCCCGCTCCCCGGTTATTGACGTGTTCTTTGATGTCTTCCAACAGGTCCAGGGAGGGGGCTCGTTCGCGAAGGCCCAGCTGGAAGATGACCGGCTCAAGCATTGCTGCGGACAGTGGATGGCCACGAGCACCAACCAGCACCCCATCCTCTCCCGCACTTCGTCGTCAGGAACGGCCTGTTGTACTGTGTCGCCCAGCGAAGGGGGGAGGTAAAAGAACTGCTCGTGGTTCCCAAACCAAACGTGGAAATGGTCATGGAGCTGGCCCCAGCCATCCGATGGCCGGCCACCTGGGAACCGCCAACACCATCCAGCGCCTCCGGGACCGTTTCCACTGGCCGGGCTTGGATGGAGAAGTGAAGCGGTTCTGCCAAGCCTGTCCCACCTGCCAGAGGACCGCGCCACGAGCACCTCCCCCCAGTCCGCTCATACCGCTGCCCATCATCGGGGTACCTTTCGAGCGAATTGGAATGGACCTGGTGGGGCCGTTGCCGAAGTCTGCCCGTGGACATGAACACATCCTGGTGATTGTCGACTACGCCACCAGGTATCCAGAGGCACTTCCCCTACGGAAAGCAACGGCCAAAAACATCCCCAAGGAACTCTTCCTCCTCTGCACCCAAGTCGGCATCCCAGCGGAGATACTGACGGACCAAGGAACTCCCTTCATGTCCCGGCTAATGGCTGACCTCTGCCGGCTGCTGAAGGTGAAGCAGATCCGGACCACAGTATACCATCCGCAGACAGACGGCTTAGTAGAGCGCTTCAATCAAACCCTCAAGCAGATGCTCCGGCGAGTGGCCGCCGAAGATAAGCGAGACTGGGACCTGATGCTTCCATACGTCCTCTTCGGAGTCCGCGAAGTTCCCCAAGCCTCCTTGGGTTTCACCCCCTTCGAGCTACTCTTCGGCCGCCAGCCACGAGGGCTCCTGGATGTGGCCCGGGAAGCCTGGGAACAGCAGCAGCCGGCACCTCTCCGCTCCACCATCGAACACGTGAGGGAAATGCGTGAGCGGATCGAGAGGGTCATGCCATTAGTCCGGGAACACCTGGCGAAGGCCCAGCAGAGCCAACGGCAGCTGTACGACCGGGCGGCTCAACCCCGCGAGTTCCAGCCCGGCGACAGGGTCATGGTGTTGGTCCCCACCTCCGCCTGCAAGTTTCTGGCGACCTGGCAGGGTCCGTTCACGGTCATAGAGCGAGTGGGTCCTGTCAACTACCGGCTGCGCCAGCCGGGCCGGAGGCGTGAAGAGCAGCTATATCATATTAACCTGCTGAAGAGGTGGGTGGGGACCCGAGACCAACTCAGCGCGCTGGCCTCTGTCGAGCCACCGGTCGTGGACGTGGGAACACAACTGTCGGCCCCCCAGAAGACGGAGCTGGATCATCTGGTCCGTCAGTTCTCTGATGTGTTCTCCACACGTCCCGGGCAGACCAAAGTCATCCAGCACGACATCCGCACACCACCCGGCGTCATTGTGCGGCAGCGGCCCTACCGGGTCCCCGAGGCTCGGAGACAGGCCATCGAGGACGAGGTCGGTGAGATGCTGAAGTCGGGGGTAATCGAGCCATCACGCAGCGCCTGGTCCAGCCCCATCGTCATGGTCCCGAAGCCGGATGGCACCCTCCGCTTCTGTAATGACTTCCGCCGGCTCAACGAGGTCTCGGAGTTCGATGGCTACCCGATGCCCCGAGTGGACGAGCTGCTGGAGCGCCTGGGGAGGGCTCGGTATATTTCGACGCTCGACCTAACAAAAGGCTACTGGCAAGTTCCCCTCACCAACTCCGCCAAAGAGAAGACGGCGTTCTCCTCACCCAGTGGGCACTGGCAAGTCCTACTACCGAGTCCTCCCCTTCGGCCTGCACGGGGCTCCCGCTACGTTCCAGAGGATGATGGACATTCTTCTACGTCCCCACCAAGCGTACGCGGCAGCATACCTCGACGACGTAGTCATCCACTCCGAGACCTGGCAGGACCACCTGGAGCGGTTGCGGAGGGTGCTCCTGGAACTCCGGCGGGCTGGGCTAACCGCCAACCCCCGGAAATGCCATCTCGCCCTCGCCGAGGCTCAGTACCTGGGGTTCCGGGTGGGTAGAGGACTGATCCAGCCCCAGCAGAAGAAGATAGACGCCATCCTGTCGACGCCCCGCCCGGAGACCAAAACCCAGGTACGAGCCTTTTTGGGGTTGGCGGGGTACTATCGCTGTTTTATCCCCGACTTCTCCACCCTAGCATCTCCCCTGACAGACCTGACCAGGAAGGGGCAGCCGGAGAAGGTGCAGTGGGACAGCAGCCTGGACAGGACCTTCTGGAGGATCAAGACCGCCCTGACCACGGAGCCGGTCTTGCGGGCGCCCGACTTCAACTGCCCCTTCCTGCTGCAGACGGATGCCTCGGACACGGGCCTGGGGGCGGTCCTTTCCCAGGTCCGCGAAGGTGAAGAGCATCCGGTCACGTACATCAGCCGTAAGCTGACCCCAGCCGAAACCAGGTATGCGGCGGTGGAGAAGGAAGCCCTGGCCGTAAAGTGGGCAGTCCTGGAGCTCCGCTACTACCTGCTGGGACGCCGCTTCACCCTGATGACCGACCACGCCCCGCTGCAGTGGATGGCCCGAGCCAAGGACACCAACGCCAGGGTGACGCGGTGGTTCCTGGCGCTCCAGGACTTCCACTTTACGGTGGTACATCGGGCCGGGACGGCCAACTCCAACGCGGACGGACTCTCCAGGCTGTGGTCGGCTTACGCAGGTCTGTCAGGGCGCACTCCCCACCCCCCCTATGTTCCCCAGTGTGTGTGTCTAACTATCGTTACAGGACCAGAGCGACGCTTAGGGGGGGGGAGTGTGACAAGTCTCCCGAGCTCTCATCAGCGTCGCCCTGGCAACAAACACTGATCACCTGCCAGCACTCAGCACGGGCCGGATTGGCACAGCTGCAGGCGATCACCACAGCACATAAAGCACCGCACATGGGAACACCAGTCTGAGCACGAACACTCCATGAAGCAGCGCACTAACCTTTCTCTCTCTCTCAGACAGCAGCCTGTGACACTCCGGCCACCCAGACCCTCTGACGTCACCGCGAGTCACCACTGCACCACCGGGAAGAAGGAAGCACCGCGCACCAAAGACTTCACCTCGCTGTTTGTTCACCTGCTCACATTAAACCCACCCTCCGGGGGCTTTTCACCTAACACTGTGTTGTGTGATTCTTCACCCTGCCACACTGGATAAAGGCGTTATTTTGATTTTTTTTGCGCACAAAAACTATTGTCGTCGCATCGTAAGATTATTGTAGAGTCACTGTGGTGAGATGGACTTTGTAACGATGTTTTTAGTGCCTTTTATGGGTCTTGTGAGTGTAAATGTACTGAATGCCAATGGAGGCCTATCTGAAGCCTTTCTCAGCATCAGCTTTACACTAAAATATCTTCATTTGTGTCTGAAGATGAACGGAGGTCTGACGGGTGTCCAACCACATGAGGGTGAGGAATTAATGACAGAATTTACATTTTTGGGTGAACTAACCCTTTAAGAGAGAAACTAAAACTTCCAATTCCAAATCCTACAAATAATATGGAGATGGATATATACCCGCTAGATGAATGAAAGTAGATTTTTTTTGTAATACAAAATGGACAAATAACTAGGATCCTCAATAGTGGAACAAAAATTAAGCGGGATGCCATCCTATACACAGAAGCCATCATCACTATGTTTATTGGCACATCAGGCTTTCCGTAGCATATGTGTCAGAGGATTGTGTTTTACACTCTCCATAGAAAAAACCCTAGTGTTCATCTAATCACACACTGCTTAATTCTATAAAGATTTGACTTTAAGATGTTAAATGACAAATCTTGATAGGCATTGTTCTTTGTTACAAAGGGCATTTATTTAATGATGTAATGTAAATGCTCTAACATTTAGTTGGGTTGAATCGCACTAGAGTTTGAAGAGGTGGTGTGGGTTCACTTTCAGACCAGTGATCCGACCTCGAACAGACCCAAATGCAAAAAGTACTGATCATTTTTGGACTAAACCAGCTGCCGTAGTCAGCTGCACTGTGCATTATGGGATGAGAAAGTGTTTGTTGACAGTTTGCACTTTAGCATGGCAGCTCGCCGTTTTCAGTGCATTACAGCGTTGTTTTCAAGCCACATCTGCGCTTCATTATAGAAATGTATTGTTTGCATATTGTGGTCTATACAAACAATGTAATAGATTATGGCCAGGGACTAAACCAGCCCGCGCAGTCGTCTCTCCATAGTTGTGTTGTGTAATGATTTGCTTTATTAATATCCATTAATATCCACACCTACCCCTATCCCTACCCTAAACCTACCCTTAAAATGTAAATATAAAAAATAAAAATAAAAAATACAAGGACAATCTGACGGGTAGTATGAAATGTCAGGACACCGGCTTTTCCTCTTCTGTTGGAATTTTCACGCACATAAATTCGAAAAGCAGTTTAGGAAATACGCACTGGCCAATGGGTGATGTGGATGTTGTCATGTGAATACATTTTCTCAAGCAATCAGTGTGGTGTGAAAAGGAACCAAAAAAGCTGAAAAATGCTACAATGAATAATTGTTTGCCCTTGGTTCGCACCAAATGAAGCGAACTAGAGAATGTGAAAGCAGCCTTAGTTTATAACATCAGTATACACTGAATATTTTGACCATATTTTATTCTTTCCTGCAGGAAAACAGCTGAAAGGTGCCACTACACACATTTTGATGTTCCCAATGTCCTTTCCATGGAAAAAGATTAAACAAATCAAAACCCTTAAAAAACTGCACAGCTGGAAGGGTGAATATGATGAACTGCTCACTTTTGTCTTTGAAAAAAGAGAGGACTATGAAAAGTTCTGCACTGAACTTATAGATGTACATTTTTACAAATAGAGTTTATAAAAGATTAGTAAAGAGTGAACAACAGCTGAACAGTGTCTTCATTACTGAAACCTTTCTGCCATATAATGCTGTTTTTTTTTTTCTTTTCTTCAAATGTAGTAAAACTGTTACATTAAATTATAACTGGTCAGTGACAGGTGTAGAAAGAGCAACATCTGCCGGAGAAAGGCCTTGGCTGCTGGAGATTTGTGCAAACAAACTCATTTCTGTGTTACATGAATAACAGTTAATAGCATTTCAAAGCAAGTAATAGCCTAATACACTGCATTTTTATTAAGACGTGATTTATTTACAGATGACAGTCCTGTGTACAGCTATAGGGAATTCTGGGCCCTCATATCATATGCGATGGGCTATAAGATGCCATGCACCTAATGAGGATTTCTTACAGACAAATAAATTAATGCAAATAAATGTTATTGCTTTTAATTATTCTATATGCAATTTTGTACATAAATATTATAGTAAACAATGGCATTAAGCGATTAATAACGTATTATGTATAAAGTTATACAGACAAACTAATAAAATAACAACAAAAGACAAGAAATTAGTCAAATGATAAAATACACTTTTTTAAAGTAGACCTATCAACAATATAACAGTGCTATAAACTCTCTTTCCTGTCCGTCTGATGTCTAACAGCAGAGATACATATTCAGACATTAAAATGAATGCAGTCAAATGTAAAATAAAACCACTGAAGTTTCTCACTGTCTTCATTTTTGATGAAGATAATGTGCTATTTTATTAAATAAAGCTAATGTATCCATCAATAACAGATTTATATTGCTGTTTTCTTGACAGTATTGTTTAAAATATCACATCAGCTGCTGTGCGGCAAGTAGACACGTCTGCATTATCTACAAATGTATAAAACTTTATAAAATTTATAAAACAACGTGTATGGTTCACGCTTCACAGGCATCATCGCCCCACAGCGGTGAACCAGAGCAATTTTACAAAAGTTGAAACAGACCCATGTATGAGACCTGCAGGTGGGAGGAGCTTACGCCGCAAATGGGAGGAGCTTACGTCGCAAATGGGAGGAGCTTACGCCGCAAATGGGAGGGGCTTACGCCGCAAGTAGGAGGAGCTTACGCCGCAAATGGGAGGGATTTCACAAGCGTCATTGATGCCGAGGACCGCAGTGAATGAGTATGGCAGGAAGTAGTGACATTAATGAAAATAAACGATGAAATATTACGTTCCTTATCATGGTTTAATTTCGTACAGCTTTGTTATTATTGTGTGTGTCCAATACCACTCATTGTTAACGATGAAGTCACGTCTTTACACCTTTACCATACTTAAAGTGATGTGTTTTAAATGAATTAGGCTGTAATGTAGACCTTGACCTTATTCAAGCATATTTCTGAATATTAACTATTCTACAATATCAAGAAAATGAACATATGAACACAATGAGATGTTATTGCACTCAGTGAAGTGAATGTGTAATACATGAAAAACATCTGTAAAAAATGTTTTAGTTACCATCCATATTTACTGCATTTCTTTTTTAATTAGCAAACTAATGTTGTTGTTTTTTTCAATGAATAAAATCATGAACAAGTCAGTCATTAATTTTATTATTTTTAGTCTTTTTTATTATTCAGGGTGGAATATTCTGATGAAATGCCCTGGAGCTCGCCTCGCTTTCCCTTTCCCAGCATAACCTGGTGGATACACAAGAAGCACTAGGGTTTACACTAGTTTATTCTTCACTAATTTACACGTATCGTACCAGGTGTACAGCATTTGTACTCAAAACGGCACTTCAAACAAGTGGAGAATTTCCAGAAGAGTTGTTTGTAGTGTGAAGATTTATTTTTCCAACATGCACCAACTGAGGGAAGAACAAAAATTAACATAACATTTAACATTATCAATGTTGTCTTTATGCGTTTTATTTTTAAATGTGAATATTTACTTTCTAGTCATAAGAAGTGTGTCTGATTCTTGAAGTTTTCACATGTCCCTGAACCTATAGAGCAAAGCAATGACAGGGGTGTGTAGGCAGCATCTCCTTCTTCAAGAACAACTTCAAGCACTATGTTCTTCAGCAACACACAGGCTGTTAAAAAGTGAAAAAGCACATTATCTAACATTATTCAACTACCTTGAAGATGAAGCATGATGGAGGGTCATCATCTTTTAACAGCTCATTCTTAAAGAAAATATAAGTGGATTCAAATTATTCTATGATGCACATTTTAAATGATAATTAAAATTTATTATGCATACATTCTTAAAACCAGAGGGCACAACTGGGGTTTGGTCTGCTAAAATGAAGTAATTTAAAATTAGCTGACCAATATTATTTTATTATAATATGCATTTTGTTTCATAACAAAGATCTTACTTTCACATGCAAGTCCTGTTTTTCCTTGCCATAGGTTTCAGGGAGAAGTGCAGAGCATTCTTCTTCTGAAAGTGGATTAGAATAAAAAAATGTCTGATATATATATATATTCTCCCATGTCTTCCACAATTGGATTGTCATGCAACAAAAGCAAATAAAAAGTAAGCAATATAACCAGTATAATATCAAAATTAATGGAATGCAAGGATGCATTAAATTGATCACAAATTACAGTAAATACTTGTCAAAAATCTAATTACAAAAATGACACTGCCACAAAACCTTCTTATGGTGTTCAGAATCCATGATCTGGAAGAGCACATTGTAGAAATGGACTGCAGAAAAGATCTTATCATGCACTAGCACTACAGATTTCGTCATTTGTGTGTGCTACTAAAAAAACTACAGAAATTCATTTGGATACACTTTACCCTTATTCTTTTTAACTACATCCAGACTAAAAACAGTGTACAAACATTATGAAATATTCTTTATCACAACTTATAATACTATTTTACAAAACTAAAACTGTACAACAAGCTTCAACTCAACGTTGAGGAACACGTGAAAGGTTGTTTTCTTCTTTGTTTTCTGATGGATCGCAACCAAACTGGCAACATTACAGCCACCAACTGTAGAGCATGAACCAATAGCGATACAGGTCATACTAAATAAACCAATCAAAATCCTCTGTAAGTTTGTACTTGCTGCTAACCCACCCCTTGTTTAACAGGAATCACGTGACTTTCACTTGGTGTTTGATACGTTGGCTGAGCCCAACTACGAAATCGAAACTAAAGACTGGTAAATGTGAAGTTAATAAGAAATATATTGTTTAAAATTTCTGAAAACATGAAGAAATTCACTCCATTCGACAAAGACATCACACTGGTGTCAAAACTAAGCGATCTCGGTAAGTTTGTGGTATATTTACTTTATTAATTTTGCAACCGGGCTTCAACAGGGACGGTGTGTTACACTTTTGGTGCGACATGTTTAGGAGTAGCTACTAGCTAGGCTACTTCAGTTAAATTCAACCCTGAAATAATTATTAATCGCAATAATTTATTTAATAGCTTAGTCAAACAAACGTAACCTACACGAACGATCGCGCTATATTTCAGTGGATAATATATAAGCTTATGTGTTAATACTTTTCCTCAAACTGATGTTAGTCACTGAGGTCTAGTTTAGATCAGACTCTTCCTCATTATAAAGCACTGGGATGATCTATTCTGGAGAGCAGCAAAACCGCTTTAAAACCACATGTGAAAACTATAAAGCGAGTAAAGGCTTCTGAAAATGCTAAAATTATCATTCATAACGTTAAGGAAGTGAGAGAATGTGTAGCCTAATACTTATTTACATCTTCCGCGGTTTACAGCTTTATGTGTTTGTTTATAGTTTGTTTTACTATCCATAGCTGCATATAGAAATAATACAGACTTCAGGATGTAAAATGAATAGTTGTTCCTGTTATACAGTGACTTTACTCTCTCTATGATTTACTTACTGCTATTCTCTATAAAACAAGTGACATATTTATAAGAAGTGGCTTAAATTATTATCACTTATCACTTTAACATATATAATATAGACATTTAAAATACTATGATGGCATAAGGGACGTATACTATCCAAGAAAAGCTTGTTATTGTTTAACATTTACGTTATTAACATTTTGTGATAATTATATATGTCCCTAACAGGGTGGAACACCTTCACGGCCAGCGTCTGAACAATCATCATAATTATTATTTCTTTATACGTTTATAATATGGCTGTGTCTCATGTAACCTTGTTATTTTTACACACTGTGACTATACACATCACAACATGTAAATAGGAAAATGTTGGCGTTATTTTGTCACTTATTGAGCAGTAGCAGTAGGCTAGCTGGAGCCATTTACCTCCAGTCTTTGTGCTAAGCTAGGCTAACGATGGGTGCGTATGGACTTCTCTAACTCTGGGGGATACAGTGAATATGATAAAGTCACAAAAAGTCGGCGTGTTCCTTTAAGTGCTTGTGGTAAGAAGTGTGTGTTCAGCTGTCTCTTGAATGTTGTGATTGTCTCATCAGATTGGTTGATGGCTGCCAGCTTTTAATCACTGACCGTAAGTGACAGCAGGAAACACACTTTTATTTTTACATAATGCCGCAGCTGTAGTTAGAACATCCAGTGCTTTATTGGTTATGATGTATTTACCAAATAGATATGAGGAAGTCATTAGGGCTCGGAGGCTCATGAGGGTGAGTAAAGGCTTGTTCACACCGGGACGATTATCACGCGTTTAACACCTCGTGACTAAACAAAGGGCACCAATGTGAATGTGCACACCGACACGCAAAATGCCAGACGTAAAAGCGTAATTTTTTTTAACAACACCTTGGGTTTGTTTTTTGGTTTGACGCGTTAAGACCGTCCAACCAATTAGATTGCTGCTTGTGGAGCTGCTGAAGTTACAGTAAAACAAGACTTGGTTAGTTTCCATCTGAGATCAAATCAAAGCGCCATCTACTGTCAGGGACTGAATCTGCACATTCACTCGGCACATCGCCTGGGAAAAACGCTTGGGTATTAAAACGCTGGCGATAAGAGCGCGTGATAATCATCCCAGTGTGCACGAGGCTTAAATGCATGATGGTTATTTTAAACTAAACATGGTGATCTTTAATTTAGCCGTAGCTGAGCGGAGGAGAAAGCAGCGCACTCGTTATATGAGGGACAGGACAAAAGGGAAAGCGCATCAGATTCCAGCAGGAGCTTCAGCTGCTCCTTCAGACCCAGATCTGCAGTTTCTGCTGAGATCGCCTCTATCCCTGCAGAGAATGGATCTCAGACGCAGAGAGCACACCAAACTTAGAATGCAACTGCTCGTTCATGAAGCAGAGTTTGATGGTGAGTTCTGGATGATATTACGCTGGCCCAGCAGTTTGTAAAATTAATGGATAGATGAACGATTCCTCTTCTGGCGAGATGACTCACAGTGCATTGTGGGTATTCTCTAGCATTTGTATAAAAATAGAAATTAAATAATTGTATTTATATTTAATGTTTTTTAAATATTCTGCACAAATGATGTCTTGATATTTTCTCATTTTCTCAAAGACTCAGACGCAGCAGAAGGGAGAATTCGCAGGAGTAATTCCAATGAAATACTTCATCCTAGAATGTAGATGCCTTAGACTCGCTTGGCATCAGTTAAAAGAGCTGAATACTTCATGTGATGGGAAGAACCTGGGCTTTCCCCAAGACTGGTCGACATGTGGGTCAGCTGTCCAATCATCATCAGGCCATTTATGCCACTCATCCGGCTATGTTTTTCTGACTTCACTACCAACCATCTGTCCAGCGCTGACATTCCCAAAAAGATTGTTAGCCAACTATATTCACCTTCTCAACCTGTGGTCTATCCTTTAGGGTAAAAGCATCCACTGATTTACTATATATGGATTTTATGCAAGTCTATGGAAGACTGTGAAGCGGCAGGTCAGATACCTGTGTCTCTTCTTTTATACACATATCCTTTTCAATGATTCTTTTTATTATATCCATATCCAAATATATCTTTCTCTGCTTTCATATGTAATCTAGAGATGATTGTAATTCTGTGTGATTTCATACTTTTATATATTTAGTTTGAGGATGATTTTGTAGTATTAAACTAGTCTCCCCAGATGCTCTGGGTTGACCTCCATGTATGGCTCCCTCTCGCGATAGTTATAACGGAGTCGCTGTTTGGGTATTGAGTGTTCTCTAGATAAGCGGTCATAATCCCCTGACATTAACTAGAGTGTGATGCCCTAGTGCTTGTATGTGTGTGCATCTTTACAAGTTCTGTGCAGGTTTGTTGGAGCTATCTGATCGGGGCCTGACCCCCCTCACGACATGCAAGCGCCCATTACGATGTCCGAGGCCAATCTTACCCTTGTGGGATTGATGTTGTGACGAGCATCCTGACTAAACTACGCCATTCCGGCATATCAATACATGTGAAATGTTTAGACTTTTAGGTCTCCATAGCCAATCAAGGCTTAGGCCATCTGTTATTGTTGATGTAATCAATGTCCTTGTAACCAGTATAACTGGTGGGGAAAATTCTCTGTAAGTTAGAGTCTGGCCTGCGATTCCACTAGAGACTCTGGCGCTGACTTCTGCTGATGAAACTGCAAACTATTCTTCAGTAAATATTTCTTGAATTAATCTAACTCCTGACTCTTGGTCTTCATTTTTCACTACTGGTCCTGGGTCCTAAACTATTACCCCAACAACTGGAACACTAAGGGTCAGTGGGTTGAGTCTAGTCTAAGACAATTTTTCCAGACTTTCTGCTTTTGTTAAATTGAAACATGTATTTCTTGACAGAAGTTTAAGCACAGTTTTGATATTCATAAAATTGTTTTCATATTCAATAGTGGCACACTTCCAATGGGACATGTAGTCTCTGTCCAGGTTCATATACTGTATATAGTTATGTGTGTATAATGTGGGTGTGATTTGTGATAAAACCTTGAAAATAAATCACAAACCACAGTGGAGCATATTCTATATTGACTATTTTAAGCAGCTGTTTCAGAAACATTTTTACAATAAATATTCTGATTTAACCTTGAGCTTTACACCTTGTTCCAAATTATTATGCAAATGATATCTTTCTCTGATTTTCATAATTAGTCAATGCAAACGACAGTCAATATACTTTTCAAATCATCAACCATTAGGGTATAATTCAAATTTTATTGAACAAACCTCCTAATGATAACAGTATTTATTTCAAAATTAAAAAACTGGACCTGCACTGTTTCAAATGATTATGCACAACAGAGTTAAAGCATTTTATAGGTCATAAAGAACTGAAAATGGGCATTTGCTGAATTTGCAGCATTAGGTGGTCATGACTCATGTTTACTGAAATCAAAAATGCCTTTATCTGCACAAACTCCTCTGTGCTCCGAATCAGCCACAAATCTCTTCACAATACGATGGACGCATTTGGTTTGTCCTTTATCCTTTAGTCCCGTTTTAGGGTCGGTATATAATGTTTATGCTTCTTTATTTATACCTGAAATCTCCTTCTGTTCTTTGCTGATGTAAAACTGAATGTACACAAGAACAGAACCAGCACCAATACAATGTGTAGCCTACTTCTTGTAAAACAAAATTAAATGTAATAAGTAAAAACTGAAAGCAAAAAAAAACATATTTGAACCTTTAATGTGGTATTGAACCTAACACAATGTATGTAACAAATAGCAGAAACTTTAAAGAAAGAACTTTAAATAACCTGTGCATTACTCTCAGAGATGTCTTTAACTGTGTGTCTGGTACAGTATGAGGCGTTTAAAACACTTCGCAGGAAGGGATGGAGGGATCTTTCTCTCCTGTGTGTCAGGAAAACATTGTCAAATTTCTTCTAGACAATGTTTGAATCTTTGGCACTTCTCGTTTTATTGCAGAACAAATTAAATGTTGTTATTTGGCAAATATGGAAATTGAAATAGAAAATGTTTAATGAGTGTGTGTGTGTGTGTGTGTGTGTGTGTGTGTGTGTGTGTGTGTGTGTGTGTGTGTGTGTGTGTGTGTGTGTGTGTGTTCAGAAATGACCTTTAACCTCACGCTACAGGGAGTGGAAACCAGTTTGACCAGTTTCTCGTCAGTGTGAAATCTCTGAAGACTCAAACACAGCGTCTGAAATCGAGCACACACTGTTTAGATTCATGTTTCAGTGTCTCTGGATCAGTGACATGGCCACAAGACAGCTGAGCCCTTAAAATGCTCAATCATCATATTCATCTGAAAGGGTTTTTAAATTCCTCCAAAATATGCTATAATCATGTTTGCTTAAAACAACACAATTGCTGAGTGTGTCCATTTTCAACCCAACTAGTGTTGTTTTAAACCCAGCGTTTTTTAGAGTGTACAGTGGTTCAAACCACAACAGCCGTCCAACACGTTAAACTTCACTAAGCGGACGCAGTTGTTTACGGAAGAAAGAAAGAGTTTAAATTATCTCACCTTATTCGATATGAATTTACAAGCTTTCAAAATAAATATTCACCACAGAGTTATTATAGTAAATGCACTGTGGTAATGTGTAAAGTAATAGGAGTAATGTAAATATGTCTTGTGAAGTTTCGAAATAAACCTTCAGCCTTGAAATGGGTGATATTGGGAATCCTATCAGACCGTTTACATTTGTGTCTGTAGAACTTACCAAGTAATATTATAAGATTTAATATAAAAAACAAGACTCTTTTCTATATTAGTTCCACTTAACATATGAAATAAATATTTTACATCAATCCAAAATTATTTAACAAAAAAAAAAGATGCAAAATAGTTTCAGTGTCCATTTTATAAAATACTCAAGATTCAGAAATATTGTTTTTATATCTTTTTAAAAACTGGTTTGTTGGAAAAACTGTATAATTTTAAAGTATATTTTATTAACTTTATTATTAACAGTATTTGTTATTATAAGTCCAAATCAATCTTCAATTATTAATATTCTCAAAATGGTCATTCCAAAAGTATTTATTTCTAAATGTTGCAGGGCAATAAATGCAAACATATGAACATTATTGCCTTTTCTATCTTTAATATCAACATTTTTTAACAAGATCTGTTTTTTTAAAGGTTGATTGCTTTTGAGGTTCACTGATGCCTTGCAAAAGTCTCAGAACACCTGCTGGTTTTGCAAATCCAATCCAATGCTATATTCTCACGGAGATATTGGAATACCTTTAATCATTCAGTATATGTAAATAAATAGCCCTCTTCGTTTATTAATTGTGAGACCATTAGAATATCATTTTTAACCCAATTGTCATAGATTGATTTATTCTCATATTTAACAATTTTATTATTCCATATTAACTGGTTGTTGTGGGGGGAAAAATTATGTTTGTATATTGAAGCCAACATAAAAGAGCCTGACTATGAAAACTGGATAACTGGATTTGTTCACATTTTCACAAAATTTTAAGAGGAACCCTATACCAGCAAGATTTGGAGTTATAAACCATAGCTTATCTTTATTCTTAATATAATGTTTAATCCAGTTCAATTTGAAAATTGCAGAAGTAACAAAATCCAGTGCATTCAAGCCTCCTTGGTTATAAGAATTACATCAAATATTTCTATTTAAATAGTGAGGTTTGTTTTTCCATATGAAATTTAATAAAGTTGATTTTAAGTTGAGTTTAAGAAAAGATGTTGGTACTTATAATGATCCTACTAATCGCATGATAAGATTTGAAAGAACTTTTCCTTTGAGTGTAAACAACGGAACTTAGGGGCGGGGCTTAAAGAGTTTCCCTACCGATACAGTTATTTAATATTAAGACAAATAATATATTTTGACAAATGCACAAAAAAAAGCTTTACTGATAAAACGTGAAGGACATGAACAGATTCAACATCATGACAGAAATATCACACACAACTCAACATATTCTCCTTCATGCTTCTGTCAAATGTCGCATGGCTTAAATGTGACCAGAAAAGTGACTTTATTTAAAAGTGTTGTTGGTAAATATTGTAGACATCGATCCGATTAAAATCCATGGGAAAACAGCGTGAAAACAGCTGGAATTGGAGCCGCCCGAGTCAGCTTCTCTTCAGTCTTGGGTCTGGAAAAGCGAAACTAAAGTGACACAATCTACAAGGAAACATTGTCAAAGAATCGCCATTAAGGGTCAGAGTTAAATGGTTCTCGTGCAATGTTTTTAATTGTAAGTATATTATTGTTGTTGTTATTATTACTACATTGAATTGCTTAATATTGTTTGTGCATCTGTCGTCTGGAGCATTTGGCACGGAGTTGTGCTGTAATCATTATCATCCATGTTCGGGTTGATTCTTATAATTCAGATGAATGACTGAAATGTGCAGAGCAGGTTGTGGGTGTGTGGAGGAGCTGGTTAAATCATCTCCGGGAGAAATTCGTAGAAAATCGCGTTGTGCGATCGTTTCTTTCGCCAAAATACGGCCAAAACATTGCAAGCCTGTGAGAGTCAGGAACTACAGATTGATCATGGAATCGGACCTCATCTTCATATTACAGTGCTGTGTGATTTCACCAATGCTGTAATCATTTTACTTCAATAATCTGCCAAACTTGTTTGAGGAGACCAGACCCAAATTCAACATGAGATTTCTCAACATATGGAAGATATTATTAATTTGGGTCATGGTAAACTGACACAACCAGGCAAATGTAGGCACACCGATAACATGATAACATTTGGATGGCCATCACGGATGATGTTTGCACACGAGGTTACATTTAATCGGGAAGTTAAATGTTTCACGTTCACTAGTATTGGTGAGTTTCCTTAAAGGAACAGTTCACCCAAAAATACACATTCTGTCATCATTTACTCGCCCTCAAGTTTTATTCCAAACTTTTTTCCCTGATGAACACAAAAGACGATATTTTCTTTTATTGTTTTCTCAAGATCACAACTTAATCTTCTCTAAGTTACACACCTGCGCCAACAGGTGGCAGTAGAGAACCAAATAACTGATCCACCTGTGTTCGCTCATATTGACCCAGATTCATCGCGTTTGGGACAGAGAGTGTGAAGACCAAAGATTTAGCTGAAATATCCTCAATAAGAGCGCTCAGGTTTTCCGTCCAGTAGACTGCAGTGTGGTATGTCATGATCACCAGAAAACAAGACAGAAAATAATAATAATCCATGGCCTTTTAGGGCTTCCGTAAATTTGTGTTCAGCAAAAAAAAGAAACTCATACAGATTTGGAACAACTTGAGGGCAAGTAAATGATGACCGAATGTGTGTTTCTCTTTAACACGTAAAGCTCAGTTTACTGGTTCCTCAACACTCAAGTATAATTACTTCAATAATGAGGGCTTAATAGTTAGATTCTTCTGAGGAAAATCATTTCAACATCTCTCTGCTTTTGCCTTGTGTGAAGAATAATGCTTTTATTCTCCACAGTATCGTTTCCATTTTGGAACAGCCAGGAGAACAAATACACATGATGGGCCAGCCACCCTCGAGTAAGCATTCATCTATTGCATCTATTATTAATTCACATGTATTATACTCTTGTTTAATAGTCACATACACTGTTAGATTGTAACATGATTAGCTCTGTGTTTTCAAGGATTCACTGGATTGGTGAATCAGGGAGCCACATGTTACTTGAACACAGTTCTGCAAATGCTCTTCATGACAGAGGAGTTCAGAGAGGCTGTGGAAGGGTAGGACTTTATCATAGTTCTGGTGGTAATATCAGCTGATAAAACACACACAGATATAACTAATGTGTTTTACAGGAACAAACCACATAATGCTATTGATAATCACATTGCACAGTTATTTAAGAGCTTAAAGTCTGGAAACAGAACCAC
This sequence comes from Gobio occitaniae, assembly GCA_033150135.1. NCBI lineage: Eukaryota > Metazoa > Chordata > Actinopteri > Cypriniformes > Gobionidae > Gobio > Gobio occitaniae. The sequence continues at coordinate 79,271 of JARQWZ010004169.1, forward strand.
TGCCACCACTGAGAGAATCACAGCTGAACTCAAAATCAATGGTAGGTTTAAGATTTACTTAAATAAGATAAAATATGATTTCTTAACTAATTTCAAAAACAAAACAAAGCTTTAAAGTATAAAACCCCAGATTCATAAAAGTGTAAAATACAATGAAATCAAGGATCTGTGGTTTTGTTAATTCTCTTGAATCTTGATTTAACTTTCAAAAGTAAAAAGAAAATATTTCAATGAACAGCTTCCGTGTATTTTGTAAATATGAACACATTTTGATTTTGATGGCTGCTACACACTCCAAAAACATTAAGGTAAAATAAAGGTGAAAAGCTTCTAGAAAATCCCAGTTAAAGTGTTTTGAAACAGTCCACAATGATCAGGTGAACTGGTAACCAGTGAGGGTGATGGGATTGGGTGTTAAAGGAACTTCTCCGTTTTTGCAAGCAGAGATGGGTCTTATTGGCACTTTGAGAGAATTGTCAAACAATTCAACAATCACATTTCTCAATGCAAGATTGCAAAAAAATAGCTCTTTCACCATCTACCATACACAATAATGTGAAAGATTCAGGGAATCCAGAGAAATGTCAGTGTGTGTAGGGCAAGGCAGGAGACCCGAGCTCATCTCAGATGGTCAAAAACAGTGGAAATGTGAGCTGTGGTCAGAAGAGTCCACGTTTCAGCCTGTTTTTGGGGATAACAGACATTGAGTTCTCAAAGATGAAATGGACCATCCAGACTTTCATCAGCGACAGACTTACACGTGTGTGAAGGTGCCGCTGATGTGCAGGCGGACACTGGGATTGCACAGAGACATAAACTGACATCAGGATGCAAAACATGCCAGGCCTCATTCTGCACGTGATTTAACAAACAGTGAATGTGCCTGACTGTCCAGATCTGTCTCCTATTGAGAATCAGACAACAGTGACCCCAAGCAGATTCTGTCTTATATCAGGCCAGATTGGGTAAAAGTACCACTTAACAATCAATATCCTCGATTCCCAAATGAAGTGTAATCAAAAGGAAAGGTGATGTGACACGTGTGGTCAACACGTTTTGGAGTGTGTTGCATCTAAATAATTTTTTTTTCATATTTATAAAATATAAATGAAGTTGGCCAGTGAAAACATTGGAAATCTTTTATTTGTACTTTTGTCAGTTAAACAAAATGTTTAAAGAGAATTAACAAATCACAGATTCTTGATTTTATTGTTTTTTTTTTAAACATCCCAACTTTTCTGGAAATAGGGTTGTACAATTTCACTTCAAATGTGTATTTAGTATTTTTCACACATTTGAACCATTCTTCATGATATTTTATCAGTTCATAAGCAGCAAGATGCAGCAAAATGTCTCCAGAAGATACTTTACAAGGTCCATCCAGAGATATCTGAGGTGAGTTTCTGAAAAGTGTTGAGTTTGTGTTTGATATTATAGGGATGATGATATTCATCAAGGGTTTGAGCTTAATAAAATCAGAAAGTCATGGATATCTGTACATTAAAAATGCATTATAAAACAAAATGAATGCAAATTGAATGTCATCTATCCATCCATTCATCCATCCATATACTGTGTAGATATTTCAGGGAGAGATGGCACAAATCACCTCTTGTAATACCCCAGCCACAGCACATGAACCTCTGAAGCAAGTTAAAACATTTTTCATTATATCCATTTCCTTGGAGTCACAGGAGGATCATATAAATGTGGTAAGCATTAAATATTCCAGATCCTTTTGTAGTGAGAATATAATAACTTAAACCTCTGATATAATATAATAATATTCATAGGGTAATAATGTGGTTATAAGAACACTAGAGGTTCAGTTTACCTCAGTCAACTGCATTTGTAGCGTAAAATTAACAGCTTTACAGCTCAGTAATGCATTTTCTTTATAGAATTAATGTGCTTTCATAAAATTGTCAGCTTCAGATTTTTGTTTGAAAAGCTCCTGATACTGGCCTTCCATCAGATGATCCTTTATGAACTATATGAACTATATAATGCTGTCTGAAGCTCTTAAACATGGAGTATTATTCTTGTTATTTTTAGCTTCAGGCAAACTCAACAGGTTAGCATGGACATTCAATAACCTTTATTTTGTATTTCAGCAAAGCTGTTTTGATTCATTCTTTAAACCAATCCTCGTGTGTGGGGAAGGCCAACAGATATACTGTAAAGAGTGTGCAAAGCCAATGGACTCAATGGTGAGTGCAGTATATAAATATGGTAACTTCTCTTTAAATACCACAAACTAAAGTTCTACTGGATCAAATGGATCTGCAGCGATACAGAATATGTTTCACATGGTTGAGGAGGTTAATGATATAAAAATACATCCATAAATGTTGTTTTATAAAAGTATCTTTCCTTTCAGAGATCCAGTTTGCAGAAGGTTCCTTCAGTTCTGGTTCTGCATCTGGAGAGGTTTGAGCTGGATTATGACACCATGTGCTGTGTGAAGAATTACTTATCAGTGCAAATCCCTGCTCAATTATCAGTCACAGTAAGATATGTTCTGGTGTTCAATATTAATTATTAACAGACAAAGATTTTAGCACAGATCACCCAAAAAATGAAAAAAAAAAGCCCTTTAATTCCCTTCATGTGGTATCAAAAACCTGTGACTGACTGACTTCAGTAGAATATAGAAGATATTTTGAAGAATCTTCATGCAACAAAACATCATACAAGTATTATAACAGTGGTCAATGACTTAATCCAAGACTTCAGAAGTTATTGTTTTTGCCCCTTCAGACATGATCTTGACCTTTGATCTCTAGATTTATCTATCTCTCTCCAAGTACAGAATGTAGGTGTGATGTTAGATAGTTCCCTCAAATTCGATAAGCAAATTAGTGCTGTCATTGGATCTAGCTTTTTCTATCTTCACTCTCTAGTGAAAATCAAATCTCATCTTCCCAAGCACTCGTTGGAGACTGTGGTCCATGCTCTTATCACCTCACGCCTGGACTATTGCAGCTCCCTTTATTGTGGTGTATCACAGTCCCAAACGGCACGCTTACAGGTTGTTCAAATGCTGTGGCGAGATTCCTGAAGGGAAAGAGGACATTGGATTATGCCACATCCCTCTTTCGAGATCCCTTCATTGGCTTCCAATGCATTTCAGAATTTAATATAAAATTGTATATTCTGGTGTATAAATCTTTAAATGATTTAGCACCTTCTTATCTGTCGAACTTACTCCATTTATATATTCTCCCACTAGATTATATTATATTATATTCTCGTCTTAGATCTGAAACAAAACTTCTCCTTCAGATACCTAGAACTGTGTTTATTTTTATTGGTGTTACTAATTTCTATTGGCTCTGTTACAGCACTTTGGTCGGCCAGTGGCCGTTTTTAAATGTGCTCTATAAATAAACTTAACTGAACTGAGGTCATATGATAGTCCCACTTTATATTATTATGTAGTGTAGTTTTGAGCAATCTCTCGCCGCGAGTTACAACTCCTGTAAATGCAGGTAAAAATGTAATGCGCGTGTGCGATCTGAGCGTACAAAGCATGCTCGGTTTTTAAAAATCCAGCGGTGCGTGTTCAGTACAGCGTGTACTGATGAAGAAGTGTAAACTCACCCTCACAAATGCGTCTAAACTGAAGTATACTTTGGGCTTAACAGTAAAGTGATTCGTAATATAAAAACAATGAATACATTTTCTTTAGTATATAGTAGTTAAAAACAATATAAAGTTTGACCAGACAGATATTTTTATTGAAAAGCTTCATTAAGTTGTTAAACTGAGAACTGAACAGATGCTGATGATTCATGATCTGGATCATCTTCATCACTGAAAACTCTTTTCATCTTAGTGTTAACGTTCTTTCAGTAGTGAATGAGTAAAACAGTGTCTCATCATGTGTGTTTTCAGGATGAGTCTGGTGATAATCACAGGTATGATCTGTACGCTATAGCCAACCATTCTGGCTCTCTCAGTGGTGGACACTACTACGCTGACATCAGATCCTTTGAGGACCAGCAGTGGTATCAGTTTAATGACAGCTCTGTACACCAGGTGAACCATCTTTGATTGTGTGATATTTTGACTAAACCGAAGTCAAACTGAAAGTGTTTTTGTGCAGATGTTGCATTGAGAAATACATTTACTGTGTAGCTTTACGGCTGAAATGTGTATGTCTTGTGATGATTTATGATATAGATTGTGTTTGTTTCATCCCTTTACTATATAGTCTTTTATACTGTATAGTCTTTACTCTTATTTTTCAGATCCGTGATTTGAAGTGTGATGTGGACAATCCCTTATCCAGTCAGGAAGCATACTTACTTTTGTACAAAAAATGTGAGTTAACACATAATGAAATGTTCAACTAAGGAAATGTATGGAGTCTGAAATCTTAACATGAGCTGTGTTTACATGGACATGTAAACACTTCCCAAAACTATCCCACACTAGACACTTTAAAGCCTTGTTGGGAAAAAGAGAGGAGGAAAACGAAAAGCTTCGGATGGACAGTGATATAGAAAGACACTGACGACTTTCAGAATCACTTCTTTCTTTTAGGAGACAAAACCTCCATTTATCTGCACTTTGATCTTTGAAACTTTATAGAGCTTTAACATTCATAAACAGCTACAATACACACGTATAACTATAATACACAACTATAATACATACAACATTAAGTGTAATATCCCCACAAGTATAATAGGGGCACTTTAATGGTGTTCTGATATACAGGTGCTGGTCATATAATTAGAATATCATCAAAAAGTTGTTTTATTCCTCTAATTCCATTCAAAAAGTGAAACTTGTATATTATATTCATTCATTACACACAGACTAATATATTTCAAATGTTTATTTATTTCAATTTTGATGATTATAACTGACAACTAAGGAAAATCCCAAATTCAGTATCTCAGAAAATTAGAATATTGTGAAAAGGTTGAATATTGAAGACACCTGATGCCACACTCTAATCAGCTGATGAACTCACAACACCTGCAAAGGTCTTTAAATGGTCTCTCAGTCTAGTTCTGTAGGCCACACAATCATGGGGAAGAAGCTGACCTGACAGCTGTCCAAAAGACGACCTTTGACCCCTTACACAAGGAGGGCAAGACACAAAAGGTCATTGCAGAAGAGGCTGGCTGTTCTCAGAGCTCTGTGTCCAAGCACATTAATAGAGAGGCGAAGGGAAGGAAAAGATGTGCTAGAAAAAAGTGTACAAGCAATAGGGATAACCGCACCCTGGAGAGGATTGTGAAACAAAACCCATTCAAAAATGTGGGAGAGATTCACAAAGAGTGGACTGGAGCTGGAGTCAGTGCTTCAAGAACCACTACACACAGACGTATGCAAGACATGGGTTTCAGCTGTCGCACTCTTGACCAACAGACAGCGTCAGAAGCGTCTCACCTGGGCTAAAGACAGACAGGACTGGACTGAGTGGCCAGAGTTATGTTCTCTGATGAAGTCAATCAGGGTCCCAGAGTCTGGAGGAAGAGAGGAGAGGCACACAATCCACACTGCTGGAGCTCCAGTGTAAAGTTTCCACAGTCAGTGATGGTTTGGGGTGCCATGTCATGCGCTGGTGTTGGTCCACTGTGTTTTCTGAGGTCAGAGGTCAAAGCAGCCGTATACCAGGAAGTTTTAGAGCACTTCATGCTTCCTGCTGCTGACCAACTTTATGGAGATGCAGATTTCATTTTCCAGCAGAACTGGGACCAGAACACACAGACAAAGCAACCAGTGCCTGGTTTAAGGACCATGGTATCCCTGTTCTGTTCAGGCCAGCAAACTCGCCTGACCTTAACCCCATAGAAACTCTATGGGATATTGTGAAGAGGAAGATGTGATATGCAGAAGAGCTGAAGGCCACTATCAGAGAAAACTCATAACACCTGAGCAGAGCCACAGACTGATCTCCTCATGCTGCATCGCTGCAGTAATTCAGGCTAAACCAGCTCCAGCTGAGCATTGAGTGCTGGACATGCTCATACTCTTCAGCTGGCCAAGATTTCTAAAAATCCTTTCTTTGTATTGGTCTTAAGTAATATTCTAATTTTATGAGATACTGAATTTGGGATTTTCCTTAGTTGTCTGTTATAATCATCAAAATTAAAAGAAATAAACATTTGAAATATATCAGTCTGTGTGTAATGAATGAATATAATATACAAGTTTCACTTTTTGAATGGAATTAGTGAAATAAATCAACTTTTTGATGATATTCTAATTATATGACCAGCACCTGTAATCTCTTTTTGTTTCACTTTTACATCACAAAAAACAGCCGTTTTAACAGGCGTGACTTTTTATATATTTACTGTACATATCCTATTATTTATAGACAAGGCCAAAGCTATAAATAGTATCTCTAAACCATTGGACAAGTGTCACAATTCGTCCTGTGTGAGTGCCCATGAGAACCACCTGAGGGCACTCCACTTTAGACTGTCACTCCTGTTTTGTTCACCTCCAGTCACCAGTCCAGAGAGGACTCCATCTCCTGTCCTGAATACAGGGAGGACTCCGACCGGGCCACCTGCTCAGTCTGCTGGTCAGTGGTGGGAGCCATCTCTAGACGCTGATCTGTGGCTGGTGCCGTCTCTGGATGAGTCCGGGCAAAGGATTATGGGTAATGTAGTTTGTGATGGAGTGACAGTCCGGGGTGGAGTGCCCTCAGGTGGTAATCAGGGGCACTCTCACTTTTGATTGTGACAACAAGTCAAAAATCTGAACATATATAAATTTATGTTAAAAGAATAAAGAATTTAAAGAATATAAACCCTACATATAAAGAACATATAAAAAAATGCTAACCCTACAAGCCTACAAGTCAAGTCACCTTCATTGAATATTAAGGTTATTAGAAAAAGTATCAAAAAAGGAATACCAAAAGAAGTAAAAAAACATGTGGGTATTATCAGCAGGAGCCAGAGAGAAACACTTGCTTTATTGTGTTATTCTTGTTTCTATTTTCAGGCTCAGGAAGTACAAAAAGAGCAAACACTGGGTTAGAAGAATATCCTCTAAATCATACAAGATATAGAAGATCCAGAAAACCTGAAAATCCTCACAGAAATCAGCAAATTGAACACACCATCACTTACACTGAAGATGATCCTGACTCTCAGTCTACAGCAGACAGAGGAAAACAGTCACCTGATGCTGATACTGACCATCAGCCAACACCAAATGATCCTTCAAGACATGACTATAGTCACACTGAACACATCACTATCATCATTGAAACCCATCCTGACTCTCAGTCTACAGCAGACAGAGGAATACAGTCACCTGATGCTGATACTGACCATCAGCCAACACCAAATGATCCTTCAAGACATGACCAGAGTCACACTGACCACACCACTATACCCACTGAAACCCATCATGACTCTCAGTCTACAGCAGACAGAGGAATACAGTCACCTGATGCTGATACTGACCATCAGTCAACACCAAATGATCCTTCAAGACATGACCAGAGTCACACTGACCACACCACTATACCCACTGAAACCCATCCTGACTCTCAGTCTACAGCAGACAGAGGAATACAGTCACCTGATGCTGATACTGACCATCAGTCAACACCAAATGCTCCTTCAAGACATGACCAGAGTCACACTGACCACACCACTATACCCACTGAAACCCATCCTGACTCTCAGTCTACAGCAGACAGAGGAATACAGTCACCTGATGCTGATACTGACCATCAGCCAACACCAAATGATCCTTCAAGACATGACCAGAGTCACACTGAACACACCAGTACTGACACTGAAGATGATCATGACTCTCAGTCTACAGTTAGAGAAGAGCAAGATCCATTGAACAACAGTGACTCTGAAACTGATGCAATGCTCTCACACACCAGGACAGATGAATCAGAAATGCAGTCAAGCGATGGTGATGGTGATGGTGATGGTGACAGTCAGTATAGTCAATATACAGAAGAAACAAGAGACTCAGTGCCTCGATATACAGGAGCAACAAACCCCTGTCCGTTCACTGACCGTAAGTGGCGGAGCGAACACACACTTCTAAGAGTGTACTGAGGTGTTTTATATCTTATAGTTTTGTATCATGGTCGATCTTGGAGATGTCCACAATCTACTTTTCTAGTGAATCGTAGAGGTTGTGACCTTGTGTGTCCTTATGTCTGTATGTGATGAGCCGAAACACAGGAGAAGTGAATATCATCACATATTAAGGTCTGGGTAGATCAGATGGACACACATTGTTCAGGAATGGCTTGAGGAACATGGTGAAGTGTTTTTGGGTGAGCGTGGTTGGGGAATCCGTACAAAATTACAAATTATAAGTACAAAATATACATTTTTAGCCGTCTGTGAAAATGACTTTTATCGATTGACCAAACTCAGTGTACACTAGGTAACGAAACACTTGAAAGAACAGCCTCTGAGTCTCCAAACGTGCTGTCAAACACTGAGATAAGGTGCAGACATGGCCCAGTATTCTGAAATAGTGACAGTAAATGTGTTAATAATGTGTGTTCTTGCTTCGATACATCAAAAGTATAACATTATCTTAAAGCATTAGTTCACTTCAGAATTAAAATGTCCTGATGATTTCTTCACCCCATCAAATCCCAGATGTTCATGTCTTTCTCTCTTCAGTTTTTTGAGGAAAACATTCCAGGATTGTTCTGCTCATAATGGACTTCAATGGGAACTAACGGCTGAAGGTCCAGATCACTGCAGTTTCAGAGGAAGAGCTTCAGAGGCTCTGACCAATCCCAGACGAGGAATAGAGTCTGATCTAGACAAACCCTCGCCACATTTACAACACAAACACACATTTATACACTTTAACATCAGACACTCGACTTCAGTGTTGTTCTTCTTCATGGCGTATGACGTCATCACGTCAGAAAGGTCACATGATGTAGGTGGAAGTGCCGACCCAGTGCTCCATCTCATGTTCTCCTTAACTGTGAAATCGTCCGTCATCGTTGTTTGACCTTTATTTGTGTAAAAGGCGTTTTATTTAGTCTTTGCACGTTCGTTTTAACACTGGGTCGGCACTTCCACCTATGTCATGTGACCTTACTGACGTGATGACATCATACGCCATGAAGAAGCACAACACTGAAATCAAGCATCTGAGGTTAAAGTGTATAAATGTGTGTTTGTGTTGTAAATGTGGCGATGGTTCCTCTAGATCAGACTCCATTCCTCTGGGATCGGTCAGAGCGTCTGAAGCTCTTCCTCTGAAACTGCAGTGATTTGAACCTACAGCCGTTGGTTCCCATTGAAGTCCATTATGAGCAGAAAAATCCTGGAATGTGTTCCTCAAAAAACTGAAGAGAGAAAGACATGAACATCTGGGATGAGATGGGGTGAGGAAATCATCAGGAAATATTGATTTTGAAGTGAAGTAAAGTTCCATTTGAAACGGTCTGTTCTCTTTCCATGAAGGTGAATCCAGCTCTCCGATGCCAATGAGGATTGTTCTGCTGGGATTTCAGAATGTAGAGAAAAGCTCTGCAGGAAACACAATCCTAGACAGACGGGACTCTGAGGGGAACAGAAGGCTGGAGTGTGTGGTGAGACAGGGACAGGTCCATGGCCGGCCGCTGACTGTGGTTGAAGCTCCAGGCTGGTCGGGTGGACCCACAGTCGACAGTATTGAGCTTCTCAAACGGGAGATTATGACCAGCCCCGCTCTGTGCCCTCCAGGTCCACATGCTTTCCTTATAGCCGTACCAGTAAACATCTCATTCACCGAGGCCCACAGGACATCCGTGGTGGAGCATCTTGAGCTGCTTGGTACGAAGGTCTGGCATCATGCTATGGTGTTATTCATTGATGGAGGACACCTGGGAACCAGACCCATAGAGATGCACATCGAGTGCGAGGGCGGCGCCATCCAGTGGCTGCTGGAGAAGTGCGGCAACAGGTATCATGTGCTCAACAGCGAGCCCACGTGTGACCGCACTCAGGTCACAGATCTGCTGGACAAGATCGAGGAGATGGTGGCCAGAGGTGATGACCACTACTACATTGACCTCAACGTCTTAGAAGCAAAGAAGCAGAAAGAAGAGTTAATGCAGAGAGCAAGAGCGAGACGTATGGAAGTCCAGAAGAAGAGAGAAACAATCAGGGAACAGATGGGTAAGTTTACCAGAAAGTCACTGCTTCTGTAAAGATAAATGAGTCAAGTCAGCTTTATTTCTCCAGTGCTTCATACAGTACAGCCTCTTCAGAGTAATAAACAGGACAATAATAACATCAATGTTGCAAACGTCTTCATATTTGAGACGAGTTTCAGGTTCAGCTGTAAAGCAGCTCTACAGTCAGATCAATGATACTGCTGAATATTTAGCAACTCAGCAAACCAGAGGCAAGAACCCAAACTCCATCAGTGACAGAATGGAGAGAAACTTGGGAGAAACCAGGCTCAGCCTAATATTAAAAATTAATATGCTGTTGTAAAAACACAATTGAGTTTATTAGTTATGTTTATATATCATGCGAATGGATCATTCCTATGTATGTCTCTGCACTGGAATCTCCGGCCACCAAGTCAAGTCAACTTTATTTATATAGCGCTTTTAACAATGCAGATTGTCTCAGAGCAGCTTCACAGTGTTAAACAGGAAAATAATGACACAGAATTTTATTCAGCCGTACAGCCATTCTGGAGAATACTGTGATGTCATCAGTTCATTTCAGTTATCATACAGTGACAGTGTGGGCTATGAGCCGCGTTTCCAACGGAATTACCCGGAACAATTTGTACCAGGAACTTTTTTCCCCCCAGATCTGCTACTGCCTGCGTTTCCACTGCGGTCTAAAGTACTGGGAAGATTAGGCAAATTAGTTCGGTGATGTAGGACTGCGAACGGCTGCTCCTCCCAGTCACAGACGGACAGTCATAATTTTTGCGCGATTCTGTCTGCAACAATAAAAAGGAGATGCAAGCAGCGCTGCTTTTGGTAGTTATGTATTGGTTTTAATAAAGAGGTCATTAAGAAAGCAGCGGAAAAGAGACGAGCACTGATACTAAAGCGTATTCTGAAAGCTTGTAAAGCTAGATTTAAAATAAGACCGCGTATGTTATTATCAGCTATTACAGACATTGAGCGTGAGATGGCTGAGATGAACGCGCCAAAATGCTGCGTGATTTCAACCGATCAGCATGTTCAGCGCCCAAGTCCCACCCCCGAAAGTTCCTGAACTTTGAAAAAGTACTACCCCGGGAGCAGGGCCGTTTGGAGAGGGAAATATTTACCCGGAACTTCATTTAGACCCTGCGGTCGAAACACACAGAGTACCAGCCCAAAGTTCCTAGTTCCTGGGGAAAGTTCCTGCGGTGGAAACGCGGCTTTAGATCAGTAATTTAGTTTACATGGTTAATTTAATTTAATAATTAGATTTATTTGGATATTTAATTGAACATTTAGTGTCCCCAACCGAGCACGCCAAGCCAGAGGCAACAGTGGCAAGGAAACCAAAACCGTCAGGTCCCTCTAATATTCCCGCCACAAGCGGCAGCAGAATTTGCATAGCCAAGGGTATAAAAGACCCTGTCTCGCCAGATTCGTCAGAGAATTTTTTCTTCAGCGACTCACCTCGCTGAGCTCTGGATTGATTGAAGCCCGCCGTCGAAACGCTACCAGCGGAATTCATTGCAGCCCTGAGGACGCCGGATTCCAACCTGGTCTCCGCCTTCAGCCGCCTGCTGTTCCAGCTGCGCCATCCAGCGTTAAAATATCCTTTATACTGTGTATGTGTGTGTGCGCGTTTCCGTGCAACGCAACTTCTAAGAGCTTACTAGCTCTCCACCTCTCTTCTCTCGCGTCCGCCGCGTGTGTGATGCGCCGCGGAACGAGAACGTTATGCTTCCGCCCCTCTAAATAGAGACACGGACATACGGAGCTCTCCTCTTCTCTCGCTTCCGTCGCGCTGATAGCGCCGCGGACTGGGAATGTTATACCCCCGCTGCGCTAATGGCGCGGCGGACACACGGTGCTCATCTCTCTTCACTCTTCCTCCTTTCTCGCTTCCGCCGCTCTGAAAATGGCCCCGGACAGAGAATGTTATACTTCCGCCGCGCTGATAAGCGCCGCGGACAGAAAACGAGTGAACTCAAGCCTAAGCTCTCCTCACTCTTCCTCCTTTCTACTCTTCTTCTTCTCTCGCTCCCGCCGCTCTGATAATGGCCATGGACAGAGAATGCTAGAGTAGACAAGCGAACTCAGGCTGCTGGATATATTGAGAACGCGCTTACGTCACAGCCGTTCTCGCTGCAGCGCGCGTTCGCTGACTGGAGCGCGTCCTATGTCATAACATGCGCTCTCCGTCTAGAGCATAACGGTGTCGTAAAATGGCGGCCAAGCGCCCTTTTTCACAATTTCACTTCTCCCAGTCCCCTCTATTCAGGCGGCTGGAGTGGTTCAACACTGTAGGCAATGTGTCCACTACATAGTGTGCACTCCTGCACAAGCCCTGTTAATTCAGTGCCACAAAATCACTCAATAAACCTGATATTCTCCCAGTTCCCTTAGTTCAGGTGACTGGAGATGTAAATATTGCAATTAACTAGCCTGTGGTCAAACATGCTCGGTTGCACATTAACGCTGTTATGCGTTTACCTCTGTGAACTCGCTCGCCGCCGCACGCCGCGAGTACTCTAATGTAAGTGGCGCTCACTACACAGTGCGCACCACCACACATTATTTACAATGAATCAGAGCTTTTTCTAGTGGCTAGGCAGACCCGCGCCTGCAGGACACGCGCTATCCATGACTGCCAGAGCCCTGCCGCTAACGTGCACTTGGACTAATCTGGTAAGAATGCGTCCACTTTACAGTAACACTATCCTAACAGTGTTACGAGTTCATCTGTAGGCAGTGTGCCAACATCAAAGTTGTACCCCTACATTCAAGCACTTCCCTATGTTCCCCAGCTCCCTGCACCCAGGCGGCTGGAAACATTATTCCCACAATCGACGAGCCCGCAAACAAACGCGTTCGCCTGTACACAAGCACCATTTCCCCGGCGACCCAAATAAAGCATTCGCCCGCTATTCTGCGCCATTCAGTGCACGCCGCCTCTCACAGTGCCACTAGCACAATGCAACGGGCTAACAGGTCCCTGTTACTCAGTGACCCGCCCCACAAATTAATTCAACCCCTGGCTTCGCAAGCCGAGGCCTGGCAGGCTATTTCCGGCATTTCGACAAGGGTGTTGAATATAATAAACAAGGTTACTCGCTACAGTTCGCTCGCAGACCACCGTGCTTTCGCACTGTGGTAGAGACAACGGTGAGAAGCGACATGAGTCACGTGCTTCGAACTGAAATATCAAAACTGTTAATAAAGGGAGCGGTGGAAGCCGTACACCCTTCACAGAGCGAGTCAGGCTTTTACAGTCGCTACTTCCTTGTACCAAAAGAAGGGTGGTGGTCTCAGACCCATCCTAGATCTCAGACATCTGAACTAGGCCCTTATGAAGTGCCCGATCAAAATGTTGAAAATGAAACGAACCCTCGCGCACATTCGCCCGGGAGATTGGTTTTTCACTGTAGATCTAGAGGATGCCTATTTCCACATACAAATAGCCCCTATCACAGGCCATTCTTGAGATTCGCCTTCGAGGGGAAAGTTTACCAAAACAGGGTGTTACCCTTTGGTCTATCTCTGGCTCGCCGCACGTTTACGAAGTGCATGGAAGCGGCGCTAACCCCGCTGAGGCTTCGGGGAATGAGAATTCTCAACTATCTCGACAACTGGCTCATAATAGCTCAGTCAGAGATACAGTTATTAAACCACAGATCATGGCTTCTCAACCATTGAAATGCTTGGGCCTCAGAATCAACGTGGCAAAGAGCTCATTGTCTCCCACACAGAACGTTTCGTTTCTGGGAACAGTATTGGACTCACTGCAGATGAACGCGCGACTGACGTCACAGCGCACGCTCTCTGTTCAGAACCGAGCAGTTTCCCTCAGGTCCGGTGCACTCACTCCTCTCAAACACTTCAGAGGATGTTGGGTCTCATGGCCTCGGCGGCACCAGTCCTCAGACTAGGTCTGTTACACATGCCCCCCCTACAGCGCTGGCTGAATCGCCGCGTTCCAGCTCACGCATGGCTCTCAGGCCGATTGCAAATCAAGGTTGACCACAGCTGTGTGTTGGCTCTGGCTCCTTGGAAAAATCCCGTCTGGTACAAGACGGGCGTGAGTTTGGGCACTGTTACGAAGTGGAAAGTTATCTCGACAGATGCATCCAACCTAAGTTGATCCCTTCACAAGGGCAGGCCAGTCTCCGGTCTCTGGTCAGACTCGGAAAAGAGCCTTCACATAAACTGTCTAGAGATGAAAGCGGTCACGCTAACGCTAAGAGCTTTCCTTCCGTACATAAAGCACCACCATGTCCTGATACGAACGGACAGCAGGTCGGTGGTAGCCTATATAAATCGCCAGGGCGGTCTAAGATCTATTGGTCTACACACAATGGCGGAAGAAGTCCTAATATGGGCGGAGCACAACCTGAGTTTGCTGAGAGTGACTCATGTGCCAGGCATTCTGTATCTGGGTCCGGACATGCTGTCCAGGGGCAAAGTGTCCCCTGCAGAGTGGTCTCTTCACCCACAAACGATTCAGACAATTTGGGGCATGTTTGGAGAGGCAAAAGTGGATCTTATCGCCTCGCAAGACAATGCTCAATGCCTAATATATTTCTTCAAACACGAGGACGCGTTGGCCCACGAATGGCCCAACCTTCCTCTTTATGCTTTTCCCCCAATCTCAATGTTACCTCAGGTCATAGAGAGGATCAGGGAGAGCAAATGCACTGTGCTTTTAATAGCCCCGCTTTGGAGAAATCAACCATGGTTCTCACTGCTGAGTCAGATGTCAGATACAGCCCCGTGGCCGATCCCGCTGAGGAGAGACCTCCTCATGCAGGCGGAACGGCAGATCTGGCATCCCCGTCCCGATCTATGGGCGCTTCATGTCTGGCCCATCAACGGGTACATGAGAACCTCTCTGAAAATGTATTAAACACTATTTCTGAAGCTAGAGCCCCTGCGACCAGGCGGCTCTATTCAGGCAAATGGTCAGTCTTTTCGGACTGGTGTAAAGCACGAAGATTGACCCCACATGATTGTGAAGTGTCAGAAGTGCTCACTGAGCGTCTCTTGTCTGGAATTTGGGCCAAACGACTCCAAAGTCGTCCTCAAACCCAGACATGGATATGTACCTAAAGTGCTTTCAACTCCGTTCAGAGCACAGGTCATTTCACTCTCAGCACTTTCATCACCGATAGATGAAGAAGATGCTAATTTACTCTGTCCTGTCAGAGCGCTGAGAATATACATAGAGCGTTCCGCTGCTTACAGGCAAACTGAACAGCTCTTTGTGTGCTTTGGCGGCCGTACCCGAGGGTGCGCGGTTACAAAGCAGACCTTGTCACGGTGGATAGTGGATGCTATCTCGCTGTCTTATGAGTCCAAATATCTCAGTTGCCATATAGGCATCAAAGCCCATTCTACTAGAGGCATGGCCTCGTCATGGGCTTGGTCTACTGGCATTTCTCTGAATGATATCTGTGCGGCGGCAGGCTGGGCCTCCCCGTCCACTTTTATCAGGTTTTATCATTTGGATGTCCCTGCCTTACAGGCTGGGCTTCTCGCTGTGTAATACATATTAACCCCTTAAGGTCTGGTCTAGGTTAAGTATTGTATAAGTCATAAGCACATTCCTTACATGACTCGAATTGTCTGGTCATTCAATATTCTTTGGCCCGACTATGTCTAGTCTATATATATATGTACTATACGTATCTTTGCGTGTTATTCTCAATAAATGGCCCGACTCAGGTCTGGCTCATATTGGGGACTTCTATGAATATCATATTTACGGGCCCACTTAGGTCGGCTTGGGTATGGTTTCTCCAGGCTTTCAGAGTGTTTTGCATTGGGTCCCCTAGCGTTTAGCAAACGCAATACTCGTTCCCTCTTCTCAGGGAACCGAGGTTATGTTAGTAACTGAAGCGTTATCAAGACAAACCTTGTGTGTGTGTATGTGTAAGCATACTAAAGCTCTTTCTGATTCTGATTCTGATCTGTGTCGACACAGGTCACACGCAGAAAGCGTCCGCGCTGAGGCTGGTGCTGATGGAGCACGGGCCACTTGGGAACCGCTCAGCAGGAAACTTCATCCTGGGCAAGAACGCGTTTGAGTCCAAGAGAAGTGCAGAGTGTGTGAAGAGGCAGGGAGAGGCGGCCGGCAGAAAGATCACTCTGGTCAAAGTCCCCGACTGGTGCAAGAACAGAGAAATCCCAGAGTTACTTCAGCAGGAGATTGTCCTCAGCACGTCTCTGTGTCCTCCAGGACCCCACGCTATTTTACTGACCGTTTTTTCCACATAAACTGTTCATTTTAGAAACAGTATTGTAAGTATTTTTAAAAACATTTTAACATTTTAAAGAGAAGTGTGGAAAAGCACTTATTATGTAAAGAGCATATTTTCAATTCCCCAAAAAAATGTAACAATTCATAATAAAAGGCCTTTGGTCATCTGTGGTGTTCTGAAACAGCTTGTTTTTCTCATGGACAGGAGTCAGACAGCTGTCAGAACTGAGGCTGGTGCTGATGGGTCTCAGAACGGCCGGGAGGAGTTCGGCCGGAAACACCATCCTGGGGCGAGAGGCGTTCCAGCTGAAGAGAGCCACTCAGTCTGAGAGTAAATGGAGAACAGTGGCCGGCAGAAAAGTCACCGTGGTCAATTCGCCGTGCTGGACTGAATCAAATGTGATGAAAACTGCAAAAAATGTACCAGTTAGATTTCATGCACAGTATATTTTTGTGCGATCCGGGGCCACACACGCTCTTCTCTTCGTCATCCGCGTCGACACGAAATACAGCGAGATGAACAACAGAGTGTTGGAGGAGCATCTGGAGCTTCTCAGCCAGAGTGTGTGTCAGCCAGAGAGTTACACTATAGTCCTGTTCACTCATGAAGACTGGCTGGGACAGACGCCCATAGAGATGCTCATTGAGAGCGGAGGCAGCGCCCTCCAGTGGCTGCTGGAGAACTGCAGCAACAGATATCATGTGCTCAACACCAACCTCAAGAATGATAACAAGCAGGTCATTCAGTTGTTTGACAAGATCGAGGAGATGGTGGCAGAAAATAATCACTGCTATTACCCACTAGACCAAGAGCTCATAGAGGCCGTGAACGAGAGAAAGCGAGCGGAGGAGAGAGCAAAGGAGCGAGAAATAAGAGCTCAGAGACTGAGAGAAGAAACCAGAGCAAAGATAGGCGAGTATATTTGTGTTTGTTTTCTCACATGGGCCCGTTCACACGATATCGTTCTGTTTATTATAAGAGCTGCAGTTTTGTCGTCTGTTGCTTTAAATGCTCGAGCTCTTAAAGCAGGATGAATTCTGATTGGCTGTCAATGTTTTCATCATTCCTCAACTGGAGATTTTATCTCTCTAAAACAGAATAAATGTGATATCGTTCCTGTGTCGTTATTGTTTAAATTTAATATTTAAATTTGCACAGTCTATTGTTAATTTTTAAAACTATATCTTTTATTGTTACATCTATCATCCTTGTTGTGAACGAGCCTTTATCAGTGCAGATGCGTGAGCTATCAGTGTTTATCCTGACCTGTTTCCCACAGAGAGATCTGACCTCAGCAGAATGGGAGCAGAGGCTGTCCAGAGACTGCTGCAGACTTCTATCTGGTAATCATGTTTACTTTATGAAGATTCATCTTTTCTGATCGACAATAAGGACGTGCAGTTAAATTTGTGTTTAGGGAGCAGGACGGGGGCAGAGCATCACCTGCGTTCAGTTACCTGTCAATGAAGAGCAATGCTTCAATGTCACTGCCATCAAACTTCAGCACAGGACCTATTCCTGACCACAGGTGTGTTACGCTTAATATCAGTTATCATGTGTTAATTCATCAGGATATGGATCATGTGCAGACTTACTTATCATGAATGCTTTGACTTACAGATCGTCATATGCATCATCCGTGTACAGCGACACATCAGACGAACAGATCCCACACCACCGGTGCAGTAACACATCTGCTTTATCAAAACACTAGTTATTGTTATTCCTCTGGTTATTCACTACAGTGTGATGAATCTGAACTCTCACATTCACACTTAAGAACACTCTTAACTGAATCCAGATATTTAACTATTAATGTGTGTAGAAACGTCTGCAGGCCTAGAGCTTGAGTTACACACCTGTGGCCATGAAGGGGTTGAACACCTGAACTCAGTGATTTGGAGGGGCGGCACAATACTTCTGGCTATAGTATACATCTTCAAAACATGAATCATTAAACATTTGTCCCATGATTAGTTGCTTTTAAAGTTTGCTCACTGAGTATTTAGAGTTATATATACAGTAGTTGCACATTGTTACTTTCTCCGCTTCGGCCATTCACCGCGGGGTGCAACAGCTCGTTAGTTCGCGTTCGGGCAATGATGAGTGAAACAAAGTTACCAATATATGCAGTTTTACTGATTCTTGCAGGATGAAGTTGTCAGGTTTACAGTTCACAATAACTCCTGGGTGGATTGACTTGAATGAGCTAACAGAAAACAACAGAGAATCTTCCTTTTGCACAGCACAGCGGGAGAATATTTTCCATCACACGAGCACGCTCGATCTGAACTACATTACCCATGAAGCATTTCGCTAAGGACTACAACACCTGTAAATAATGGTCTTAAAGCAATATCTATTATTTCCCCTCTCCTGCAACACTTCCCCCACTCTGGATGGTGATTAAACTTAACACCACTCCAGCACCATAACATGACTGGTACAAAATACATCACCACACATATTAACAAAGATATTGCAATGGATTCACTGTGTTAATAGAAGGCAGAAATACATTCAACATAATGTCTACCCATATTTCTCTTTTCTCTTTTTTTTTTCTTCTTCCCCACAGTCCATAGGCAGCTCCATTGCCAAAGCATACAGTCCATTCAAGCAACTCTGCTCAATGGAGGCACTAGCCAGCATTTCCAGACCCCACTTGACGGGGTAAACAGTCCATAAAGTAGAAGGATAGCACGGTGCTGGGAGGGGTTTAAGAGTTGCTTTGTGAAGTGGTCCTTGAGTAAATCAGTCCAAGCAAGACTAGTGAGGTAGTTATGTGACAGGCTTCACTCCCCACTACTGGCCTGCAGAAGCAAAGAAGTTAACAACAGCCACTGCATAAAAACAAAATAAGTTAGGCTTAGTTAAACCTATACTGGCTTGTTTTCTTAACAACAAAATCCACCCAGGTTATAAAAGGAACACATATAAAGAATCCTTTCCACAGATGACATGCATAATTTTTTTTTAAAACAACAGTAGAACAATAACAAAATATTAACAGAGTGTTCTTCTTGTTTATTAAGTCATTAATAATCAATTAGTCCAGTCCCTAAACCTCCTTGGAGGTCTGCTGACTCGTTGCAGCCTACCCCTCATTTGGCCGTTAACAGTCCCTGTTGAATCCTGTTGCACCGTGCTACCTTCACTCCATTGAACATCCTCTGGGTCCTGCTCTAACATAGACACACCAGTGTCATCCGGGGGAGGCATACTGTCTGTGCCGCTGTAATTTTCCTCTGGGAAGAGACCAGACAGATCCAAGTCAAGTTCATTTCCATCGGCTTCCAGGTTTGGGGCAGGAACTTCCTGTGGTTGCCAAACTTCTGAGTCTTTAAACACCCAGCTGTTCTCCAGGGGTTGCCGGGAATGGTAAGGTTTGAGCTTGTCATGGTGAACAACTTTTACTTTGGCCCTTGGGCTTCTCTGGATCCGGTACACTAAATCGTCCAGGTGTCCCAGGATAAAGTAAGGTCCATCATAATTGGGAAGAAACTTCCTGATCTTGTTTTTCACTCGTTTAGTTCCTTTTACAAGGTACCACACTGCATCACCGACCTTGTAGTGTGTCCTGGCAGCTCTTTTATCATAGTGCTTTTTAGCACGCTCCACAGATTGGCCTAATGCATCCCTTGCGACTTGATGCGCCAACTCCAACCTTTCTCTCATCTGAACCACATATTGTGGGAATGTTTTAGTCAGTGTGTCGTTGGGGGGTTTTCCTGCGACCAGGTCAATGGGCTCCGTTATCTCCTGCCCAAAGAGCATCATGTTTGGGGTGAAACCAGTGGAACTGTGCTTTGTCGCTCGATAAGCCATCACAGCATAAGGGACCATGAGGTCCCAATCCCAATGGCATCGCTCCGAAGTTGTGGCTAGGATTTTCTGTAGAGTGGCATTGAAGCGCTCAACCTGCCCATCTGATTGAGGTCGGAAAGGTGTTGTACATGTCTTATCAATGTCTAGCAACTCACACATTGTTTGGAAGACCTCTGATTCAAAATTGGTTCCTTGGTCACTGTGGAGTGTAAAAGGTGCTCCATAACGGCAGACCCATTAAGCTACTATAACCTCTGCTACAGTGACAGCCTGGTCATTCGGCAGGGGGTAAGCTTCCACCCATTTGGTGAAATAATCTTGCACCACAAGAATGTAACGATTGAAACGTTCTGTTTCATTCATGGGGCCCATCAAATCGACAGCAATCCTTTCCATAGGGGCACCCACCCGCACAGTGCCCATGGGTGCTTGGGGCCTCTTTAACGGTCGAGCCTTTGCAGCACAGCTGGTAAATGTGTGACACCAGAGTGAAACGTCTTCTCGCATCTTGTACCAATAATACCTTGTCTACAGACGGAACAGCGTACGCTCCACACCAAAATGTCCACCCACTGGCCCCTCGTGCATCTGGTGCATGACATCATCCCGGAAAACTCGCGGCAGAATAATCTGGGGATAAAACTCAGGGCCCTCCGTCGGGTAGAAGCGTCGTACCAGAATGCCATCCTTTAGGTAGAGCCTCTGCCACTGGCTCCAGTAGGCCTTTGTTGCTGGCCCGCAGGGTGACACATCTTCCCAGGAGGGTCGCTCCTCGCCATTCTCCATCCACCTTTTAATGGGAGAAATATCAGAGTCAGCAGCTTGGGCACAGCACAGTTCCTCAGTGGTCCACCCAACAAATGGAGCAGCACTTGTGGTAAGGATGGGTTGTACTACCCCCACTAGACAGGACTGCGGAGTAACAGTTCCAGATGCATTCTTTTCAGGTCCGTTGGAAAGGTCACACTGGATGGCCCTGTGTTGGATCTTGGGACAACTTAAAGAAGATTCTTCAATGTTGCATGGGCAAGTTGAACGACATGGCCTGCGGGACAGCATGTCCGCATTTCCATGACAGCGCCCAGGACGATGCACAACCCTGAAGTCGTACTCCCCCAGCTTCTCAAGCCACCGGGCTAACTGTCCTTCTGGTTCCTTCATCCTTATTAGCCACTGTAGACTGCTATGGTCTGTGCGCACCGTAAAATGTTTGCCCAGCAGGTATTGACGGAACCGTGCTGTGAACTCCACCACTGCCAGCAGCTCCCTCCGAGTTGTGCAGTAATTCTGTTCGGTTGGAGTCAAACTCCGACTACCATATGCCAATACACGTTCCTCCCCCTTTTGGAGTTGGGACAACACAGCCCCGATTCCAAAGTTGCTGGCATCGGTGTCAAAAATGAGATCACCACTGTCCATAGGGTAACCCAGAATAGGGGCCGTGGTGAGTATCTCCTTCAGCTCATCAAAGGCCAGCTGACACTCTGGAGTCCAGTGGAATCGAGCATGTTTCTTGAGAAGATTGTGAAGAGGTTTGGCAACTGTGTCGAAGTCTTTGACAAATCGGCGGTAGTAGGATGCGAGAGCTACAAATTGTCAGACCTCATTAACATTTGTGGGCTGTGGCCACTGCTGAATTTTCTGCACTTTTTGGGGGTCGGTGGTAATACCCCGCTCTGAGAGTATGTGTCCTAGGTAGGCCACCTGGCGGCGGAAGAGACAACACTTGGTGGGTTTAAGTTTTAGGTTGGCTTGACGCAGCCTCTCGAACACTAGTGCTAGTCGCTGAAGCATTTCCTTCACATCTCTTCCCAGCACAATGATGTCGTCTAAGTAGACCAGACAGATCTCCCACTGCATTCCAGCTAAGACTCGGTCCATTAAACGCTGGAATGTTGCCGGCGCATTACAAAGGCCAAATGGCATCACGTTCCACTCAAATAGCCCCTTCCTGCTGCAGAAGGCAGCGGCCTGTCTTGCCCTTGGTGTCAATTCCACCTGCCAGTAGCCTGAGGCTAGATCTAATGTGCTGAACCATTTTGCCGTTGACAGGGTATCGAGGGTGTCCTGAATTTGCGGAAGTGGATAAGCATCCTTGATAGTGCGCCAATTCAGAACTCTGTAGTCCACGCACAATCGGTATGTCTGGTCTTTCTTTTGCACCATTACAATGGGTGAAGCCCAGCTGCTATTGCTCGGGGAGGCTAAACCAGCGTTTAGATTTTGCTGAATTTGTTCATCGGCACTTTGCTGTTTTCCAGAGGCCATTCTACGTGGTGGTTGTTTTACAGGTGGACCGGACGGGGTTTGAATGTCATGCTTCACCAAGTTAGTGCGACCAAGAACTGTGGGGCCTGTAGAGAAGACATCACTGAAGGCGCTAAGCAACTCTGCCAGCTTGCGCCGCTCTGTCTCTTCCAGTTCCACCGTACTCTCTGCATACAAGGACTCAAGATGACTTGGAATAACAGCTGGAAGTGGATCTGAAGGGAGCGTTTCAGGGTTTGCGGCCCGAACCACATCAGCGGGCTGGAGAACTCCAGCAATGACTCCCCTTTTCACCTTGACAGCGATGGTGCCTGGGTTATACAATCTGATGGGAATTTGATTACTTGAATGGGCATCAACTACAATTCGTGCCACCATCACCCGGTGCTTCTCCATGAAACCTTTAGTTGGACTCAACAGCACGTTGGCCTGCACCTGCTCCCGGAAATGTGCATTGCCTGGCACAATATATTCACGTCCTGCCTCAAGGACAACTGTGCGTGCTATCCGGACTACATGTGCTCGTGGTTTGTTCCTTGGCTCGAAGTATGGTATCTGCTCACCAAACAATACAATTTTCTTGCTGCCAAAGTCAAGACGTGCTCGCGCTTGCTCCAAGAATGGATGGCCCAAGATGACTTCCGTGCCCTCAGCTACATCTGCCACAATAAAATTGACACTGACAGTATGGGTTCTGACTTGAATCGGAACATCGACTTCCCCAAGGACTTCAACATTTATAGGGCTTATACCCTGCAGAGCATGTACAGTAGAGAGCTTGAGTGGGGGTCTTACATCTGCCTCAATGGTCTCGTAACAGTGTCTGGGTAACACAATCCTCCTGGCCCCGCTGTCCAGAAGAGCACATACCTCCATGTCGTACAGCAGTGTGTGTATACACATCTCGGGACCACTCCCCTCGACTCTGAGAACTGTAGAGGCGGGTTGGATTTCCGTAATCTGGGGTGGCGCTGGAGCTACACATGGTAGGTTAAGCCTAGGAGATAAACAGTTCCATCTCATGTGGCCGATACCGTGGCAATTGTGACACACAATCTCTTCCCACTTAATTCTTCCCCTCTTGTGAAATTGCGGTGTTCTTGGTTTAAACTCCGATTTTAAATGCTTCTGTCTGTGCTGAGGAGTTGACGACACTGAACTATTTTCATCACTTTCGCTCTGTTCAGGGCATTCTCGCAGCGTAGCGGCTCTAGCTCTTCGTTCCGTTCTTGTAGCAGACTGCATGAGTTGTGTAACACTAGCGGCTGTTTGACGTGTGGTTTCGTACCTGTGCGCAATCTCGTAGGCGCGGGCCAAGGTACGTGGACGTTCCTCCAGCAGCCGTTGCACGATCTCAGCATCTCCCATCGTGTTAGTGAACACCTCCACACTGATTGAGTCCTGCTCCCTCTCAGAGCGATCTGCGTATACAATAGAAACCTTCTCATAAATATCATCTCTGAGCACATTGAGTAGCTCACCTGCCTTACGGACCCTCTGCCTCAGCTCTATTCCAATGGCAGTAGCATGTTCAGATGATGGACCATATGCAGCTTCTACTTCCTCCACTATACGTGCATAATCCCAGCGGCCTGACCTGGGGTTCTTGTGGATTACTGCACCCGCTGCACCCACTAAACAGAACCTCATCTGCACAGTTATTGTTCTCTCAGACCAGTGATTAGCTCTAGCGCAATCCTCAAAGCGACTTAGAAACTCTCTCCATGAAGTGGAACCATCAAACTGACCTGGTTGTAAAGTGGGGATCCTTTCTCTGTGAACACCGCATTCCTCTCCGCTGTCCGACGATAGATCGTGAAATGTCTGGCGTGACTTCCTTCCACGCTGGCTGGATCTAGTGAACTCAGGTAAACAATGCTCATCATCATCATTTGTATACAGAGTTTTAGCTTCAGTCTCACGCTTGTCATGCTGAGCTATACGAGCGTCACAGCAGCAGGGCTGGCGATTCATTACAGGTGCACCTTGAAACATCCGTTTTGCTGTTAGCTCTCTGTACGTTAAGTGTGGGCTGGTCAAATTCGCAGGTGTACTCTGTACATTACGCTGCAAATCAATTCCACTGTCGTGCATTAACTCATTTTCCACCCCACTTCTAAATGGATTAGTTTCTCTCACTGTTTGCTGTGATAAGAGCGGCTCATAGAAATATGTGGACTTGTTTACTGAAGCTGAGGCATCACACAGAGCAGAGCTGGGTTTAAATGGATTGTTATTACCACAAGTCTTAGATTCTTGAACATCCAACTCATTCAGCCAGTCACCAAATGAAAGAGATCTTCATTATCCGTTAATATCGTCAGATTCCACAGGCCGCTCGTATTTACATGTGAGTGTTTAACATTACTCACCATTCGCGCTCTCTCCCGAGCTTCCGTCATTTTCGCTTCTTCTGACAACGTCGAGTTCAGTTTAGTAGCTTAAAATGTCCATATGACTCACCAGTTGCGACTAACAAATCCCGGACGAGCCCCCAGTGTTACTTTCTCCGCTTCGGCCATTCACCGCGGGGTGCAACAGCTCATTAGTTCGCGTTCGGGCAATGATGAGTGAAACAAAGTTACCAATATATGCAGTTTTACTGATTCTTGCAGGGTGAAGTTGTCAGGTTTACAGTTCACAATAACTCCAGCACAGCGGGAGAATACTTTCCATCACACGAGCACGCTCGATCTGAACTACATTACCCATGAAGCATTTCGCTAAGGACTACAACACCCGTAAATAATGGTCTTAAAGCAATATCTATTATTTCCCCTCTCCTGCAACAACATGCATGGCTAATTGAGTGTAACACATGTCTGACTCTCATCTGTACTTTCGCAGTGAGCCTCTGACGCCAGACCTCATGAGGGATCCTGTGTGCTTCTCCCAGCAGTGTGTGTCAGTCCGGTCCGCTTCTGAAGAGGCAAAACACACACTCCAGCCCTGGATCCAATCCAGTCAAGTTTACACTAACATCACAGATTATATTAAAAGTGAAGTTCTGCCAGATCTGTGATGTATTTTTGATATTAGCAGCTGATTAGTACTTGATTACAATTTAAATTATGTAATAATGGAAACTCCATACATTTCTTCATAAATATGCATTTATTAACAATCTTGTTGTTGTTGTTGTTTTTCATGACTTGATAAAAGTCAAGAGAGGTTTTCATATATTCTGGTGGAACTTATATAATGATCATAAAGCCTGTGACACTTGTGGAGTAGATAAATAAAGAATATCAGGGAGCTTTAGAAAGTCACGTGTTTCGGGGCAGGAGTTGGAGTGAAAACATTAGATCTGCTTTGTGGTCATTTGTGAAAGAAATGGATGTGGTTGTTCAAGAACATTCTTCAACTCGACCCAGGACACATAACATCTGTTTTAACATTATTTCATAAAATAGCTTATAATAACTTTAAATATGTAACATCAGTGAGAGAAATACAAAGCATTTGTTTCCTTATCCAAACATGAACAGCACCTGTGGGTGAATCCTATATTTCAGTGGCTTTCAGTGCTCACGTTATAAATATACATGTTTGTTGGTTATGATGAGTTCAGGTTCAATATAATATCAAGAAATATTATGTTTACTGCTCAATTTTCCTACAGATTACCTCCGTTTTATTGTGTTATTGATTTTTTTCACTGCATGTTATTGCTATAAGTCATCAAGAAATCTCAGAATCAGCAAACACTAACCATCATGGGTCTAATCTAAACATTTCTGGTATATTTCATAACTTTGGAAGCCCATTTCTGCCACATAATAAACAATCACGATTTGATCAGTCTTAATTATGACATAATTATAACATGAAATAGTCTTTTTATGTCATATTATGGTTTCCAGAAGCATGTTGTTGTTTCTGCTGTGATTGTGATGTTGGGGGAGGGGCTCGTGCTCGTGTCTCTGTGCGTCTGACGTCAGCACGCAAAGCCCCAAACCCGAGACTGAAGCTGTAAACAATAAAACCCAGCCCGTCCATCATCCATGAGCTAAACATGCGTTTATCCGCGATGACGGTCGTGTTCTCGGTGCTGCTGTGCCTCTGGTGCTCCTTCAGGTCCGCTCGAGGTGAGTGTGTGTGTGTGTGAGAGAGAGTGTTTCGGTCCGGTTCGGCTGGTTCAGGGATGCTCGCGCGAGCCTCTGTGCTAACGCTAAAGCCGCGACCGTTATTCCCGGATTCCTCCGGTTCACCGCGGCCGTTATTGCGATATTCCTCCGAATCTGACGCGTTTCCCATCGGTATTCCCGACGGAGCCGGTGTCGAGCGGTTCTCTGAGCTCGGGATCAGGCTGAGCTTAAGATGGAGGATTCACAGCAACACATAAACACATCCTCCTCAGCCCTGATTCATATCTCATAATCAGGCCATATCCTCCATTCAGCGACTCGGGCATAAACATCCATATATTCATACTCAACATCTGTGGCTTTGTGTCTGTTTATGTGTATGAGGTGGGCCTTTATTACACTGAGGAGCTCTTTATGACTGATATACTGCAATATCTGATACATCTGACAGCATATATGATTAATACTCCATTATATATGATTCATACTCCATTATATATGATTCATACTCCAGTATATATGATAAATCTGACAGCATATCTGATTAATATTCCAGTATATCTGATAAATCTGACAGCATATATGATTAATACTCCAGTATATATGATTCATACTCCAGTATATCTGATAAATCTGACACTGACAGCATATATGATTAATACTCCAGTATATATGATACATCTGACAGCATATATGATTAATACTCCAGTATATATTATTCATACTCCAGCATATATGATTAATACTCCAGTATATATGATACATCTGACAGCATATATGATTAATACTCCAGTATATATGATACATCTGACAGCATATATGATTAATACTCCATTATATATGATTCATACTCCAGTATATATGATTCATACTCCATTAAATCTGATAAATCTGACAGCATATCTGATTAATACTCCATTATATATTATTCATACTCTGTTATATATGATTCATACTCCATTATATATTATTCATACTCCAGCATATATGATTAATACTCCATTATATATGATTAATATTCCAGTATATCTGATAAATCTGACAGCATATGTGATTAATACTCCATTATATATGATTAATACTCCATTATATCTGATACATCGACAGCATATATGATTAATACTCCATTATATATGATTAATATTCCAGTATATCTGATAAATCTGACAGCATATATAATTAATACTCCAGTATATCTGATAAATCTGACAGCATATATGATTAATACTCCATTAAATAGGATAAATCTGACAGCATATATAATTAATACTCCAGTATATCTGATACATCTGACAGCATATATGATTAATACTCCATTATATATGATTAATACTCCATTATATATGATAAATCTGACAGCATATATGATTAATACTCCAGTATATCTGATTAATCTAACAGCATATATGATTAATACTCCATTATATATGATAAATCTGACATATATGATTCATATTCCAGTATATCTGATAAATCTGACAGCATATATGATTAATACTCCATTATATCTGATACATCTGACAGCATATATGATTAATACTCCATTATATCTGATATATCTGACAGCATATATGATTAATACTCCAGTATATATGATACATCTGACAGCTTATATGATTAATACTCCAGTATATATGATTAATACTCCAGTATAGCTGATACATCTGACAGCATATATGATTAATACTCCAGTATAGCTGATAAATCTGACAGCATATATGATTAATACTCCAGTATATCTGATAAATCTGACAGCATATATGATTAATACTCCAGTATATATGATTAATACTCCAGTATATATGATTAATACTCCAGTATATATGATTAATACTCCAGTATATCTGATAAATCTGACAGCATATATGATTAATTCTCCAGTATATATGATTAATACTCCAGTATAGCTGATAAATCTGACAGCATATATGATTAATACTCCAGTATATCTGATTAATACTCCAGTATATATGATTAATACTCCAGTATATCTGATAAATCTGACAGCATATATGATTAATACTCCAGTATATCTGATAAATCTGACAGCATATATGATTAATACTCCAGTATATATGATTAAATCTCCAGTATATCTGATTAATACTCCAGTATATCTGATTAATACTCCAGTATATATGATTAATACTCCAGTATATCTGATTAATACTCCAGTATATATGATTAATACTCCAGTATATATAATTAATACTCCAGTATATCTGATTAATACTCCAGTATATCTGATTAATACTCCAGTATATATGATTAATACTCCAGTATATCTGATAAATCTGACAGCATATATGATTAATACTCCAGCATATCTGATAAATACTCCAGTATATATGATTAATACTCCAGTATATCTGATTAATACTCCAGTATATCTGATTAATACTCCAGTATATCTGATTAATACTCCAGTATATCTGATTAATACTCCAGCATATCTGATTAATACTCCGGTATATCTGATTAATACTCCAGTATATATGATTAATACTCCAGTATATATGATTAATACTCCAGTATATCTGATTAATACTTCAGTATATCTGATTAATACTCCAGTATATCTGATTAATACTCCAGTATATCTGATTAATACTCCAGCATATATGATTAATACTCCAGCATATATGATTAATACTCCAGCATATATGATT
The DNA here is from genome assembly GCA_033150135.1 of Gobio occitaniae. Lineage (NCBI taxonomy): Eukaryota > Metazoa > Chordata > Actinopteri > Cypriniformes > Gobionidae > Gobio > Gobio occitaniae. Next base: position 108,507 of record JARQWZ010004169.1, read on the forward strand.
AATACTCCAGCATATATGATTAATACTCCAGTATATCTGATTAATACTCCAGCATATATGATTAATACTCCAGCATATATGATTAATACTCCAGCATATATGATTAATACTCCAGCATATATGATTAATACTCCAGTATATATGATTAATACTCCAGTATATATGATTAATACTCCAGTATATATGATTAATACTCCAGTATATATGATAAATCTGACAGCATATATGATTAATACTCCAGCATATCTGATAAATACTCCAGTATATATGATTAATACTCCAGCATATCTGATTAATACTCCAGTATATATGATTAATACTCCAGTATATCTGATTAATACTCCAGTATATCTGATTAATACTCCAGTATATCTGATTAACACTCCAGTATATCTGATTAATACTCCAGTATATCTGATTAATGCTCCAGTATATCTTATTAATACTCCAGTATATATGATTAATACTCCAGCATATCTGATAAATACTCCAGCATATCTGATTAATACTCCAGTATATATGATTAATACTCCAGTATATCTGATAAATACTCCAGCATATCTGATTAATACTCCAGTATATATGATTAATACTCCAGTATATCTGATTAACACTTCAGTATATCTGATTAATACTCCAGCATATCTGATTAATACTCCAGTATATATGATTAATACTCCAATATTTATGATTAATACTCCAGTATATATGATTAATACTCCAGTATATCTGATTAATACTCCAGTATATCTGATTAATGCTCCAGTATATCTGATTAATGCTCCAGTATATCTTATTAATACTCCAGTATATATGATTAATACTCCAGTATATCTGATAAATACTCCAGCATATCTGATTAATACTCCAGTATATATGATTAATACTCCAGTATATCTGATAAATACTCCAGCATATCTGATTAATACTCCAGTATATATGATTAATACTCCAGTATATCTGATTAACACTCCAGTATATCTGATTAATACTCCAGTATATCTGATTAATACTCCAGTATATATGATTAATACTCCAATATTTATGATTAATACTCCAGTATATATGATTAATACTCCAGTATATATGATTAATACTCCAGTATATATGATTAATACTCCAGTATATATGATTAATACTCCAGTATATATGATTAATACTCCAGCATATCTGATTAATACTCCAGTATATATGATTAATACTCCAGCATATCTGATTAACACTCCAGCATATCTGATTAACACTCCAGCATATCTGATTAACACTCCAGCATATCTGATTAATACTCCAGTATATATGATTAATACTCAAGTATATCTGATTAATCCTCCAGCATATCTGATTAATACTCCAGTATATATGATTAATACTCAAGTATATCTGATTAATACTCCAGTATATATGATTAATACTCCAGTATATCTGATTAATACTCCAGTATATATGATTAATCCTCCAGCATATCTGATTAACACTCCAGTATATATGATTAATCCTCCAGCATATATGATTAATACTCCAGTATATATGATTAATACTCCAGTATATCTGATTAATACTCCAGCATATCTGATTAACACTCCAGCATATCTGATTAATACTCCAGTATATATGATTAATCCTCCAGCATATCTGATTAATACTCCAGTATATATGATTAATACTCCAGCATATCTGATTAATACTCCAGCATATCTGATTAATACTCCAGTATATCTGATTAATACTCCAGCATATCTGATTAACACTCCAGCATATCTGATTAACACTCCAGTATATATGATTAATACTCCAGCATATCTGATTAATACTCCAGCATATATGATTAATACTCCAGTATATATGATTAATACTCCAGCATATCTGATTAATACTCCAGCATATCTGATTAACACTCCAGTATATATGATTAACACTCCAGTATATCTGATTAATACTCCAGTATATCTGATTAATACTCCAGCATATCTGATTAATACTCCAGTATATATGATTAATACTCCAGTATATATGATTAATACTCCAGTATATCTGATTAATACTCCAGTATATCTGATTAACACTCCAGTATATATGATTAATACTCCAGTATATCTGATTAATCCTCCAGCATATCTGATTAATACTCCAGTATATCTGATTAATACTCCAGTATATATGATTAATACTCCAGTATATATGATTAATCCTCCATCATATCTGATTAATACTCCAGTATATCTGATTAACACTCCAGCATATCTGATTAACACTCCAGTATATATGATTAATCCTCCAGCATATCTGATTAACACTCCAGCATATCTGATTAATCCTCCAGTATATCTGATTAATACTCCAGTATATCTGATAAATACTCCAGTATATCTGATTAACACTCCAGCATATATGATTAATACTCCAGCATATCTGATTAACACTCCAGTATATCTGATTAACACTCCAGCATATATGATTAATACTCCAGCATATCTGATTAATACTCCAGCATATCTGATTAATACTCCAGCATATATGATTAATACTCCAGCATATCTGATTAATCCTCCAGCATATCTGATTAATACTCCAGTATATCTGATTAACACTCCAGCATATCTGATTAACACTCCAGTATATATGATTAATCCTCCAGCATATCTGATTAACACTCCAGCATATATGATTAACACTCCAGCATATCTGATTAATACTCCAGCATATCTGATTAATACTCCAGCATATATGATTAATACTCCAGCATATCTGATTAATACTCCAGTATATATGATTAATACTCCAGTATATCTGATTAATACTCCAGCATATCTGATTAATACTCCAGTATATATGATTAATCCTCCAGCATATCTGATTAATACTCCAGTATATCTGATTAACACTCCAGCATATCTAATTAATACTCCAGTATATATGATTAATCCTCCAGCATATCTGATTAATACTCCAGTATATCTGATTAACACTCCAGCATATCTGATTAACACTCCAGTATATATGATTAATCCTCCAGCATATCTGATTAATACTCCAGCATATCTGATTAATACTCCAGTATATCTGATTAACACTCCAGCATATATGATTAATACTCCAGTATATCTGATTAATACTCCAGCATATCTGATTAATACTCCAGTATATCTGATTAACACTCCAGCATATCTAATTAATACTCCAGTATATATGATTAATCCTCCAGCATATATGATTAATACTCCAGCATATCTGATTAATACTCCAGTATATCTGATTAATACTCCAGTATATCTGATTAATACTCCAGCATATCTGATTAATACTCCAGTATATCTGATTAACACTCCAGCATATATGATTAATACTCCAGTATATATGATTAATCCTCCAGCATATCTGATTAATACTCCAGTATATCTGATTAACACTCCAGCATATCTGATTAACACTCCAGTATATATGATTAATCCTCCAGCATATATGATTAATCCTCCAGCATATCTGATTAATACTCCAGTATATCTGATTAACACTCCAGCATATATGATTAATACTCCAGCATATCTGATTAATACTCCAGCATATATGATTAATACTCCAGCATATATGATTAATACTCCAGTATATCTGATTAACACTCCAGCATATCTGATTAATGCTCCAGTATATATGATTAATCCTCCAGCATATCTGATTAATACTCCAGTATATATGATTAATACTCCAGTATATCTGATTAACACTCCAGCATATCTGATTAATACTCCAGCATATATGATTAATACTCCAGTATATATGATTAATACTCCAGTATATCTGATTAACACTCCAGCATATCTGATTAATACTCCAGTATATATGATTAATCCTCCAGCATATCTGATTAATACTCCAGTATATATGATTAATACTCCAGTATATCTGATTAACACTCCAGCATATCTGATTAACACTCCAGTATATATGATTAATCCTCCAGCATATCTGATTAATACTCCAGCATATCTGATTAATACTCCAGCATATATGATTAATACTCCAGCATATATGATTAATACTCCAGCATATCTGATTAATACTCCAGCATATATGATTAATACTCCAGCATATATGGTTAATACTCCAGCATATCTGATTAACACTCCAGTATATCTGATTAACACTCCAGTATATCTGATTAATACTCCAGCATATCTGATTAATACTCCAGCATATCTGATTAATACTCCAGTATATCTGCTTACTACTCCAGTATATCTGATTAATACTCCAGCATATCTGATTAATACTCCAGCATATCTGATTAATTCTCCAGTATATATGATTAATACTCCAGTATATCTGCTTAATACTCCAGTATATCTGATTAATACTCCAGCATATCTGATTAATACTCCAGTATATATGATTAATACTCCAGCATATCTGATTAATACTCCAGTATATATGATTAATACTCCAGTATAAATGATTAATACTCCAGTATATCTGCTTAATACTCCAGTATATCTGATTAATACTCCAGCATATCTGATTAATACTCCAGCATATCTGATTAACACTCCAGTATATCTGATTAATACTCCAGCATATCTGATTAATACTCCAGCATATCTGATTAACACTCCAGTATATCTGATTAACACTCCAGCATATCTGATTAACACTCCAGTATATATGATTAATACTCCAGTATATATGATTAATACTCCAGTATATATGATTAATACTCCAGTATATCTGATTAATACTCCAGTATATATGATTAACACTCCAGTATATATGATTAACACTCCAGTATATCTGATTAATACTCCAGTATATATGATTAACACTCCAGTATATATGATTAATACTCCAGTATATCTGATTAATACTCCAGTATATATGATTAATACTCCAGTATATATGATTAATACTCCAGTATATCTGATTAATACTCCAGTATATCTGATTAATACTCCAGTATATCTGGTTAATACTCCAGTATATCTGGTTAATACTCCAGTATATATGATTAATACTCCAGTATATATGATTAATACTCCAGTATATATGATTAATACTCCAGTATATATGATTAATACTCCAGCATATATGATTAATACTCCAGCATATATGATTAATACTCCAGTATATCTGATTAATACTCCAGCATATATGATTAATACTCCAGTATATCTGATTAATACTCCAGTATATCTGATTAATACTCCAGTATATCTGATTAATACTCCAGCATATATGATTAATACTCCAGTATATCTGATTAATACTCCAGTATATCTGATTAATACTCCAGCATATATGATTAATACTCCAGCATATATGATTAATACTCCAGTATATCTGATTAATACTCCAGTATATCTGATTAATACTCCAGTATATCTGATTAATACTCCAGTATATCTGATTAATACTCCAGTATTAATAAAAATCCAGTGCTCCGCTTCACTTCATGAGTGTTCTTGTTCCACACGCGTGATGACCACACCCTGATGTGTGTGTGTGTGTTGAGCAGGTTACTATGGCAACCCCCTGAACAAGTACATCCGGCACTACGAGGGCCTGTCGTACGACACAGAGGATCTGCATGAGCGCCACCAGCGGGCCAGGAGGGCCATCACACACCCGCAGAGAGAGCTGCAGCTGGACTTCCACGCGCACGGCAGGTGAGAGAGAGCGACAGGTCAGAGGTCAGAGGTCAGGGTTCATTCAGCCGCAGGTACAGTATATGTCAACCGCTGTATTAATAAAGCATTCACTTGACGGAAGTGTGTTTCAACATTCAGATGTTTTCACGATAATACTGACGAGCGTGTGTTCACATATAATGACTGAACTGATCATTATGGGATGGTGGGATCATTAAAGAGTCAAGATCTTTGAACTTTAGTGACGTGAGATCATCAGTGATCAGAGTCAGCTCTTTCATTACTGTCCTGTTTGAAATGTGTGTTTTCCCCCCCGCAGACACTTTAACCTGCGCATGAAGAGAGACACTCGGCTGTTTGCAGAGGACTTTAAGCTGGAGACGTCTGGAGGAGTGCTGGAGTACGACACCTCACACATCTACACTGGAGAGATCTATGGTCAGCACACACACACACACCTCACACATCTACACTGGGGAGATCTATGGTCAGCACACACACACACACCTCACACATCTACACTGGGGAGATCTATGGTCAGCACACACACACACACACCTCACACATCTACACTGGAGAGATCTATGGTCAGCACACACACACACACCTCACACATCTACACTGGAGAGATCTATGGTCAGCACACACACCTCACACACACACACCTCACACATCTACACTGGAGAGATCTATGGTCAGCACACACACACACACCTCACACATCTACACTGGAGAGATCTATGGTCAGCACACACACACACACACCTCACACATCTACACTGGAGAGATCTATGGTCAGCACACACACACACACACACACACACACACCTACACTGGAGAGATCTACGGTCAGCACACACACACACACACACCTCACACACCTACACTGGAGAGATCTACGGTCAGCACACACACACACACACACACACACCTCACACATCTACAACCCCAAATCAGAAAAAGTTGGGACAGTATGGAAAATGTAAATAATAAAAAAAAGAAGTGATTTCTAAATTTACTTTGACTTGTATTTCATTGCAGACAATATGAACACAAAATATTTCATGTTTTGTCTGGTCAACTTCATGTCATTTGTAAATATGCATCCTTTCCTGTCATTCAGACCTGCAACACATTTCAAAAAAGTTGGGACAGGAGCAGTTTAGGGCTAGTAATGAGGTAAAATGGTTAAATAATGATGTGATTTGAAACAGGTGATGTCAACAGGTGATTGTAATTATGATTTGGTACAAAAGCAGCATCCAAGAAAGGTCTAATCCTTTAGGAGCAAAGATGGGCCGAGGATCGCCAGTTTGCCAACAAATACGTGAGAAAATTATTGAAATGTTTAAAAACAATGTTCCTCAAAGAAAGATAGGAAGAGATTTGGATATTTCACATTCAACAGTGCATAACATAATTAAAAGATTCAAGGAATCTGGAGGAATTTCAGTGCGTAAAGGACAAGGGCTCAAGCCTAAGCTGAACAACCGTGATCTCCGATCCCTCAGGCGGCACTGCATCAAGAATCGTCATCATCTAGAAGCCATATCACCACATGGGCTCAGGACTACTTTGGCAAACCTTTGTCAAGTACCACAATACGTAGTTACATCCACAAATGCCAGTTAAAACTGTACTGTGCCAAAAGGAAGCCCTATGTTAACAGTGTCCAGAAGCGCCGTCGACTTCTCTGGGCTCGAGGCATCTGGGATGGACCATCACACAGTGGAAACGTGTACTGTGGTCAGATGAAGCAGTATTTCAGGTGTTTTTTGGGAGGAATGGACACCGTGTGCTCCGGACCAAAGAAGAAAAGGATCATCCAGACTGTTACCAGCAACAAGTCCAGAAGCCAGGGTGTGTCATGGTATGGGGTTGTTTCAGTGCCCTTGGCAAAGGTAACTTGCACTTCTGTGAAGGCTCCATTAATGCTGAAAAGTACACAGAGATTTTGGAGCATAATATGCTGCCTTCAAGAAGACATCTTTTCCAGGGACGTCCATGCATATTTCAACAAGACAATGCAAAAGCACATTCTGCACACATTCTGCAGTCCTGGCTGTGGAGGAAGAGGGTTCGGGTACTTGACTGGCCTGCCTCAGTCCCGACCTGTCTCCAATAGAGAATGTGTGGAAGACCCCGAACTGTTGCCCACCTTAAGACTTGTTTGCAGGAAGAATGGGACAAAATTACACCTGAAACACTTCATCACTTGGTGTCTTCAGTCCCTAAACGTCTTTTAAGTGTTGTGAAAAGGAACGGCAACATTACAAAGTGGTCAATGCTTTACTGTCCCAACTTTTTTTTAAATGTGTTGCAGGTCTGAATGACAGGAAAGGATGCATATTTACAAATGACATGAAGTTGACCAGACAAAACATGAAATATTTTGTGTTCATATTGTCTGCAATGAAATACAAGTCAAAGTAAATGTAGAAATCACTTCTTTTTTTTATTATTTGCGTTTTTCATACTGTCCCAACTTTTTCTGATTTGGGGTTGTACACTGGAGAGATCTATGGTCAGCACACACACACACACACACACACACACACAGGTCTGGTTAAGTGTGTGTTTCTCTGGTCCTCAGTAGGGCTGGGCGATTTTGCCTAAAAAAAAAATCTTCGATTTTTTTAAAGAAAAATTCGAGATTCGATTTTCGATTTTTTTTCCCAATGCACTTAAAAAATGACTGCAGACATCAGATATAGTGTCAAAAGTGCAACTTTATTGCTATGATTGTCTGTCAATCAACAATTTCAAGCTTTAACCCAGGTTTAAGCAAAAGTGCAGCAACTTCACAGTAGCTTAAATTTTCTGTTCAAGAAATCAGATAATTACAAATTTTGTAACATATAACATTACAATAACAAAAAAAAACTCTTCTCAGTGCGAATATAAAAAATGAAACATGCCTGTGGCAGACATATAGTCTGCTCAAAGAGTGAAAAAATGTAAACTTTTATCTAACAACAAAACACGTGCTTGTTAGATCTCTGAAACATTGTGCATGCTCATTCTAAACATTTTTTGCTAGAAAGATGAGCCTGTCCACAACCTCTGGCTTAAGGCAGGCCCGGTTGCAGGTAACTATTCCCCTATTGGTTCTCGGGGAAATGCGCTGTCTGAAGGCAGATGCTGCGCTGAGTCCAGCTAGTGTTAATGTAGTGAACCGTCAGACTCAGATATGGCTGCATCGTCCGGCTGGACCACAGGTCCGTTGTGCCTGAGTAAAACTGCATCTCCTCCAGCTCACTGCGGATCTTACCCCCAGTTGTATTGTACAGGTGAGGTAGCGCTACAGTGGCGAAATACTTGCGACTGGGGACAACGTATCTCGCATCTAATACTTTCAGCATCTGATTAAAGCCTCGCTTTTCGACAGAATAAATTGGCAGCATGTCTGTGGCAATATAAAACGTGATCGCCTCTGTAATCGCTTTCCATCGCGCTCCGTTCTTATCATAAGGCACAGTTTGTAAAGCTCTCAGGAAGTGTAGTTTGCTTTTTAGCAGGTGTGCTAGAGGAGCCGTTTTCGCTACGGAGCCGGCTGCACTTCTCCCACTCTTCGCGATGTTTATTCCTCAGGTGCTGGAACAGATTTGTTGTACTGCTGCTTCCAGTAGCAACAGCCTTGAAACATATTTTGCAGCAAGGCTTCGTCTGTGTTTTGTCTGCTGCATCAAAACCAAACCAGTTCCAAATTACGGAATTACCTGTGCCTCTCTTTGGAACTAGTTCTCTGCTACACGATGCCATGTTGTTTTGACTGTTGTTTTGTTGTTTTGACTGTTACGCGGGGGCTGGGCGGCTGGCTCATATCGCTATGGTAACGCTCAAGGACGAAACGCGGAAAAGTCCGAAAAAACTATTGTGGTAAAAAACTCGAGTTTGCAAAAAAATATCGTTTTAAACTACAAAATCGATAAATCGATTAAATCGATTTTTTTTGCCCAGCCCTAGTCCTCAGGTGAGCATGGCACACACACACACACACACACACACACACACACACAGGTCTGGTTAAGTATGTGTTTCTCTGGTCCTCAGGTGAGCATGGCACACACACACACACACACACACACACACACACACACACACACACACACACAGGTCTGGTTAAGTGTGTGTTTCTCTGGTCTGCAGGTGAGCATGGCACACACACACACACACACACACACACACAGGTCTGGTTAAGTGTGTGTTTCTCTGGTCTGCAGGTGAGCATGGCACGCTGACCCACGGCTCAGTGGTGGATGGGAAGTTCGAGGGCTTCATCCAGACCCATCGAGGCACGTTTTACGTGGAGCCGGCGGAGAGATACCTGCAGGACAAGAACGTCCCCTTCCACTCCGTCATCTACCACGAGGACGACATCCGTGAGTGTGTGTGTGTGTGTGTGTGTGTGTGTGTTCACTGTCAGCGCGCCTTCCTCTCAACTGCTCCATCTTCAGTGTTAAAGGACAACTCCGGTGAAAAATGAACCTAGGGGTGATTAACACATGGTTATCGAGTAGATCGTTCTCTGGGATGTGTTTTCATGAAAATCGAATGTAAAGAGTTTTATCTCTAAAAACAGATTAGCTTGTAACGCTATATGGGGCATAGAATAAGTAAAATTAAATCGCTAGTTAATACCACTAACAAGGCTCAAAATAGCCTCAGACTAACACATAATGAGGGTCCCTACATGCAAACCCAAGCATTGAGAACTGTGTAAGTGTACAAACAGTTTAATAAGAAGATACTTTATAAAGACAGAACATTACGCGTTTACAGACAGCAGCCATCTTGGAAAACAGTCTGGACAAGTCGAGCCACGAACGCTGTGCTAACTGATGAACTGTGAATCTCATATGGTCCGTTGTTTCCGGAAGAAAGCACTGAACGCAACAGAGAAAATAAAAAATAAAAAAATAATTAAAAAAAATAAATGAATGCAACAGAGACTAGTGCTTCCACAGGACACACACTAAAGAGATGGCGGATTATTCAACCGTGGCTCGACTGTTTTCCAAGATGGCTGCTGTCTGTAAACGCGTAATGTTCTGTCTTTATTAAGTATCTTCTTATTAAACTGTTTGTACACTTACACAGTTCTCAATGCTTGGGTTTGCATGTAGGGACCCTCATTATGCTACCGTCAAGTCAACTTTATTTATATAGCGCTTTTAACAATGCAGATGCTATCATACAGTGACAGTGTGGGCTTTACATCAGTAATTAGATCAGTAATTTAGTTTATATGGTTAATTTAGTTTAATAATTAGATTTATTTGGATATTTAGTTGAACATGTAGTGTCTCCAACTGAGCAACACAAGCCAGAGGCGACAGTGGCAAGAAAACCCAAACCCCATCAGGAGCAGAATGGAGGAAAATAAACCTTGGAGAAACCAGGCTCAGTCGGGGGGGCAGTTCTCCTCTGGCCAATTAACAAACAGCGTATGATTATTATTATTCTGGCAACTTTACAGGTCAGAGGTCATAATAGATCAGAATATTGGAAAGATCAGAGCCATCTCGCCGGAGACGGGTTTATTGAGGATGCCGTGACGATGAGGCAGTTTCAGGGGGAGTCTGAGGCTATTGTGAGCCTTGTTAGTGGTATTAACTAACGATTTAATTTGACTTATTCTGTGCCCCATAGACTAGCGCTATAAGCTAATCTGTTTTTAGAACATTCCTTTAAAATCTCATCGATGACTCATCAGTGTCTCATAAATATTCATCAGACTGTGTGTCTTATCCAATGAGCAGACGCCTCTCGTGTTCGTGTTGATGGCTGATGAGTGAGAGTCGTGGGTCATGAGTGTTCCTTCCTGCATGCCGTGATCCATCTCTGAAATGCTTGATTCTGATTGGTCGATCGTGCAGTCACATGTTTCTGAGTTGTAACTGACCCTTGAGTCTGTCTCGGTCATGTGACGCAGATTATCCTCATAAGTACGGGCCGGAGGGCGGCTGTGCGGACGCATCTGTGTTCCAGAGGATGAAGAGGTACCAGGCGTCTGTGTGGGCGGAGCCAGTGAAGGTCAGAGCGGCCCGTGATTCGCTCTTCTTCTGCAGTCGCTCTTCTTCTTCTAACCCTCTCTTCCTCTGCAGGAGAAGCGGCCCGAGGACGAGCAGGCCTTGCTGAGGAAGAGGAGGATGACCCAGGTGGAGAAGAACACCTGCCAGCTCTTCATCCAGACAGATCACCTGTTCTACAAATACTACAAGACCAGAGAGGCCGTCATCGCTCAGGTAGGGCTTCCTCACAGCTGATGAGGATGAGGAGGAGGAGGAGGAGGAGGATGATGAGGATGATGATGATGATGATGATGATGAGGATGATGATGATGATGATGATGATGATGATGATGAGGATGATGGTGTTCTGTGTGTCTGCTCAGATCTCCAGTCATGTGAAGGCCATCGACGCCATCTACCAGGGCACAGACTTCATGGGCATCCGCAACATCAGCTTCATGGTCAAGAGGATACGGGTCAGCACACACACACTCACACAATCACACACACACACACACTCACACACACACACACACACTCACACACTCCTGCTCTGCACCGAAGGTGAAAAGGCTCCTCTTGTATCCGTTGGCATTCTTCTTCTTCTTCTTCTTCCGCTCTTGAGTCTATGGTAGGGATGTGCGGTATACTGGGAAAATACTGGAATAAATTGTAATTCAAACGGTACAATATCATGATTTTGCTCATTTCGGGATATGCTGCTGTTCTGAAGTTCACCGCTAGGTGGCAGTGCACAACCCAAACTGTGGCAACATAGAACAAAATGAAAACAGCACAGCAGTTGAATCTCACTCAACACGCACAAAACTCATTAATAAAGAGAGGATTAGATGTGAAATTTGGAATTACTTTGCTTCTAAAACTGCTGAAGAACATCAAACCTGGCCAAGCATCTGCCACTCGCCATTCCTGTCCTGTACAAGACATTAGGAGATTGACAGGCGAGTGCATAAATCAAACATCTAATTTAGACATTTTCCTTTAACACTGTTCAACGCACATGCACAAGATTGTACCGTTTAAATATAACGAAATCTCCAGCGTTCGATTTCAAACAGGTTTTATAATATTTGCACGCATAGGCTACTCTTGCCCCATTACAACCGACTGCCTTTATGTGACGACTCACTAAAGATGGACATTTTTGACATAATTGTGTGTGTATTTGATTAAGGAAAAACACTTAATTTGGAATGCACGAGCTCTTTAGGCTTGTGTGTGTGTGTGTGTGTGTGTGTGTGTGTGTGTTGTTGGTATGAGAGCAAAGGAAACTCCCAGCGCCCATGCCAAGCATCACGAAATGCTATAAAATCGCTCTCGTGTTCAAATTGGCAAGGTTTAAGAAGTCGTGGGCAGTGATTCCCGTCAGCTGTCCCGAAACCACAGTGAAAGTGTTGAATCTGAGCGCACAGATGCTCTAATAGAGCACGTGCGATGTCTTTTGAAGCCATTTGCACATTTTGAGACGGGAGTGTTGCTGAAATTACTTCTCACAAGAAAGTTTCCAAATGCCTGATTTGATTTGATTCATTTAATAATAAACATTTGCGGTAATTCAGACCCTGTGTGGTATCGATGTAATATTGGCACTTCGGTATTAGATTGTGGTATCGAGCCATCCCTAGTCTATGGCAGCCCATAGAACCGCTTGCAGGAAAGCTATGAAATTTGGCACACTGATAGAAGACTGGCCCAACATTACCTACACTCATTTTGGAGTCTCTAACTCAATCCCTCTAGCGCCACCACCTGACCAAGCCTTGTGCTCATAGCCTTTGAACCGTAAGGGCTCTGATTCATTGATTTTTCTGCCATTTTTTCATTTTCAGAAAAACCTGCTTTTCTGAACTGTTGCTCTGATTTTCCCGAAAACTGAACCACATCATCTTCAGGCCATGCCGACATAAAGTTATGCAATTCAAGTTGATTCGTCGGATCGTTCTTGAATAATGTGCGAACGAATTAGACAAAGTGCGTTTTTGCTTAATTAGAAAAACTGGCTATTTTTGCTTATAACTTCTGAACACTTTGGCCAAAAATCACAAAACTGGTGAAACTCTCTTTAGATTCAGTGTGTCACCCTGAGTCATATCAGCCATTTTGAATTTTGTAAAAATAAAAAAGCTACATTCATACCTGCAAACTAGTCGCTTTTCGGCTAAATTCGCCGTTTTCAATCAGAATGTCATTTATGTGAATCGTGTAGATTCTATGAGTTTTTTTGGGGGGTAAAGTTGAAAGCATTGTTCACTTTACAATAATAATTGGAAATGGGCTAATTTCCCATAGACTGGAGTTCCCATCCACAATCATTCTCGCGTTTCTGGTTATTACATTTCAAATTAAACAGCGATTGATAAGGGATAGTGTATTTCAGGTAACAAAGTCACGTTGAGTCTCGT